>WNGS01123864.1:0-7500 GCA_020271785.1 Procambarus virginalis
TCAACACCTGGTCTGCTTCACTGTACCTAGCTGTCAACACCAGATCTGCTTCACTGTTCCTAGCTGTCAACACCTGGTCTGCTTCACTGTACCCAGCTGTCAACACCAGGTCTGCTTCACTGTTCCTAGCTGTCAACACCTGGTCTGCTTCACTGTACCCAGCTGTCAACACATGGTCTGCTTCACTGTACCCAGCTGTCAACACCTGGTCTGCTTCACTGTACCCAGCTGTCAACACCTGGTCTGCTTCACTGTACCTAACTGTCAACACCAGGTCTGCTTCACTGTTCCTAGCTGTCAACACCTGGTCTGCTTCACTGTACCCAGCTGTCAACACCTGGTCTGCTTCACTGTACCTAGCTGTCAACACTTGGTCTGCTTCACTGTACCTAACTGTCAATACCAGGTCTGCTTCACTGTACCTAGCTGTCAACACCTGGTCTGCTTCATTGTACCTAGCTGTCAACACCTGGTCTGCTTCACTGCACCTAGCTGTCAACACCTGGACTGCTTCACAGTACCTAACTGTCAACACCTGGTCTGCTTCACTGTACCCAGCTGTCAACACCTGGTCTGCTTCACTGTACCTAGCTGTCAACACATGGACTGCTTCACTGTACGTAACTGTCAACACCTGGTCTGCTTCACTGTACCTAGCTGTCAACACCTGGTCTGCTTCACTGTACCCAGCTGTCAACACCTGGTCTACTTCACTGTACCTAGCTGTCAACACCTGGTCTGCTTCACTGTACCTAACTGTCAACACCTGGTCTGCTTCACTGTACCGAGCTGTCAACACCTGGTCTGCTTCACTGTACCTAGCTGTCAACACCTAGTCTGCTTCACTGTACCCAGCTGTCAACACCGGACTGCTTCACTGTACCTAGCTGTCAACACCTGGACTGCTTCACTGTACCTAACTGTCAACACCTGGTCTGCTTCACTGTACCTAGCTGTCAACACCTGGTCTGCTTCACTGTACCTAGCTGTCAACACCTGGTCTGCTTCACTGTACCCAGCTGTCAACACCTGGTCTGCTTCACTGTACCTAGCTGTCAACACCTGGACTGCTTCACTGTACCTAGCTGTCAACACCTGGACTGCTTCACTGTACCTAACCGTCAACACCTGGTCTGCTTCACTGTACCTAGCTGTCAACACCTGGTCTGCTTCACTGTACCTAACTGTCAACACCTGGTCTGCTTCACTGTACCTAACTGTCAATACCTGGTCTGCTTCACTGTACCTAACTGTCAACACCTGGTCTGCTTCACAGTACCTAGCTGTCAACACCAGGTCTGCTTCACTGTACCTACCTGTCTACACCTGGTCTGCTTCACTGTACCTACCTGTCAACACCTGGTCTGCTTCACTGTACCTAACTGTCAATACCAGGTCTGCTTCACTGTACCTAGCTGTCAACACCTGGTCTGCTTCACTGTACCTAGCTGTCAACACCTGGTCTGCTTCACTGCACCTAGCTGTCAACACCTGGACTGCTTCACAGTACCTAACTGTCAACACCTGGTCTGCTTCACTGTACCCAGCTGTCAACACCTGGTCTGCTTCACTGTACCCAGCTGTCAACACATGGACTGCTTCACTGTACGTAACTGTCAACACCTGGTCTGCTTCACTGTACCTAGCTGTCAACACCTGGTCTGCTTCACTGTACCCAGCTGTCAACACCTGGTCTGCTTCACTGTACCTAGCTGTCAACACCTGGTCTGCTTCACTGTACCTAACTGTCAACACCTGGTCTGCTTCACTGTACCGAGCTGTCAACACCTGGTCTGCTTCACTGTACCTAGCTGTCAACACCTAGTCTGCTTCACTGTACCCAGCTGTCAACACCAGGTCTGCTTCACTGTACCTAGCTGTCAACACCTGGTCTGCTTCACTGTACCCAGCTGTCAACACCTGGTCTGCTTCACTGTACCTAGCTGTCAACACCTGGTCTGCTTCACTGTACCTAGCTGTCAACACCTGGACTGCTTCACTGTACCTAACTGTCAACACCTGGTCTGCTTCACTGTACCTAGCTGTCAACACCTGGTCTGCTTCACTGTACCTAGCTGTCAACACCTGGTCTGCTTCACTGTACCCAGCTGTCAACACCTGGTCTGCTTCACTGTACCTAGCTGTCAACACCTGGACTGCTTCACTGTACCTAGCTGTCAACACCTGGACTGCTTCACTGTACCTAACTGTCAACACCTGGTCTGCTTCACTGTACCTAGCTGTCAACACCTGGTCTGCTTCACTGTACCTAGCTGTCAACACCAGGTCTGCTTCACTGTACCTAGCTGTCAACACCTGGTCTGCTTCACTGTACCTAACTGTCAACACCTGGTCTGCTTCACTGTACCTAACTGTCAATACCTGGTCTGCTTCACTGTACCTAACTGTCAACACCTGGTCTGCTTCACTGTACCTAGCTGTCAACACCAGGTCTGCTTCACTGTACCTACTGTCAACACCTGGTCTGCTTCACTGTACCTACCTGTCAACACCTGGTCTGCTTCACTGTACCTAGCTGTCAACACCTGGTCTGCTTCACTGTACCTAGCTGTCAACACCTGGTCTGCTTCACTGTACCTAGCTGTCAACACCTGGTCTGCTTCACTGTACCTAGCTGTCAACACCTGGTCTGCTTCACTGTACCTAACTGTCAACACCTGGTCTGCTTCACTGTACCTAACTGTCAACACCTGGTCTGCTTCACTGTACCTAGCTGTCAACACCTGGTCTGCTTCACTGTACCTAGCTGTCAACACCTGGACTGCTTCACTGTACCTAACTGTCAACACTGGTCTGCTTCACTGTACCTAGCTGTCAACACCTGGTCTGCTTCACTGTACCCAGCTGTCAACACCTGGTCTGCTTCACTGTACCTAACTGTCAACACCTGGTCTGCTTCACTGTACCTAGCTGTCAACACCTGGTCTGCTTCACTGTACCTAACTGTCAACACCAGGTCTGCTTCACTGTACCTAGCTGTCAACACCTGGTCTGCTTCACTGTACCTAACTGTCAACACCTGGTCTGCTTCACTGTACCTAGCTGTCAACACCTGGTCTGCTTCACTGTACCTAGCTGTCAACACCAGGTCTGCTTCACTGTACCTAACTGTCAACACCAGGTCTGCTTCACTGTACCTAGCTGTCAACACCTGGTCTGCTTCACTGTACCTAGCTGTCAACACCTGGTCTGCTTCACTGTACCTAACTGTCAACACCAGGTCTGCTTCACTGTATCTAACTGTCAACACCAGGTCTGCTTCCCTGTACCTAGCTGTCAACACCTGGACTGCTTCACTGTACCTAACTGTCAACACCTGGTCTGCTTCACTTTACCTAACTGTCAACATCTGGTCTGCTTCACTGTATCTAGCTGTCAACACCTGGTCTGCTTCACTGTACCTAGCTGTCAACACCTGGACTGCTTCACTGTACCTAACTGTCAACACCTGGTCTGCTTCACAGTACCTAGCTGTCAACACCTGGTCTGCTTCACTGTACCCAGCTGTCAACACCTGGACTGCTTCACTGTACCTAACTGTCAACACCAGGTCTGCTTCACTGTACCCAGCTGTCAATACCAGGTCTGCCATCACTGTACCCAGCTGTCAACACTTTGTCTGCTTCACTGTACCTAACTGTCAACACCAGGTCTGCTTCACTGTTCCTAGCTGTCAACACCTGGTCTGCTTCACTGTACCCAGCTGTCAACACCTGGTCTGCTTCACTGTACCTAGCTGTCAACACTTGGTCTGCTTCACTGTACCTAACTGTCAATACCAGGTCTGCTTCACTGTACCTAGCTGTCAACACCTGGTCTGCTTCACTGTACCCAGCTGTCAACACATGGACTGCTTCACTGTACGTAACTGTCAACACCTGGTCTGCTTCACTGTACCTAGCTGTCAACACCTGGTCTGCTTCACTGTACCCAGCTGTCAACACCTGGTCTGCTTCACTGTACCTAGCTGTCAACACCTGGTCTGCTTCACTGTACCTAACTGTCAACACCTGGTCTGCTTCACTGTACCGAGCTGTCAACACCTGGTCTGCTTCACTGTACCTAGCTGTCAACACCTAGTCTGCTTCACTGTACCCAGCTGTCAACACCAGGTCTGCTTCACTGTACCTAGCTGTCAACACCTGGTCTGCTTCACTGTACCCAGCTGTCAACACCTGGTCTGCTTCACTGTACCTAGCTGTCAACACCAGGTCTGCTTCACTGTACCTAACTGTCAACACCAGGTCTGCTTCACTGTACCTAGCTGTCAACACCTGGTCTGCTTCACTGTACCTAGCTGTCAACACCTGGTCTGCTTCACTGTACCTAACTGTCAACACCAGGTCTGCTTCACTGTACCTAACTGTCAACACCAGGTCTGCTTCACTGTACCTAGCTGTCAACACCTGGACTGCTTCACTGTACCTAACTGTCAACACCTGGTCTGCTTCACTGTACCTAACTGTCAACACCTGGTCTGCTTCACTGTACTAGCTGTCAACACCTGGTCTGCTTCACTGTACCTAGCTGTCAACACCTGGTCTGCTTCACTGTACCTAACTGTCAACACCTGGTCTGCTTCACTGTACCTAGCTGTCAACACCTGGTCTGCTTCACTGTACCCAGCTGTCAACACCTGGACTGCTTCACTGTACCTAACTGTCAACACCAGGTCTGCTTCACTGTACCCAGCTGTCAATACCAGGTCTGCTTCACTGTACCCAGCTGTCAACACTTTGTCTGCTTCACTGTACCTAACTGTCAACACCAGGTCTGCTTCACTGTACCTAGCTGTCAACACCTGGTCTGCTTCACTGTACCCAGCTGTCAACACCTGGTCTGCTTCACTGTACCTAGCTGTCAACACTTGGTCTGCTTCACTGTACCTAACTGTCAATACCAGGTCTGCTTCACTGTACCTAGCTGTCAACACCTGGTCTGCTTCACTGTACCCAGCTGTCAACACATGGACTGCTTCACTGTCCTAACTGTCAACACCTGGTCTGCTTCACTGTACCTAGCTGTCAACACCTGGTCTGCTTCACTGTACCCAGCTGTCAACACCTGGTCTGCTTCACTGTACCTAGCTGTCAACACCTGGTCTGCTTCACTGTACCTAACTGTCAACACCTGGTCTGCTTCACTGTACCGAGCTGTCAACACCTGGTCTGCTTCACTGTACCTAGCTGTCAACACCTAGTCTGCTTCACTGTACCCAGCTGTCAACACCAGGTCTGCTTCACTGTACCTAGCTGTCAACACCTGGTCTGCTTCACTGTACCCAGCTGTCAACACCTGGTCTGCTTCACTGTACCTAGCTGTCAACACCTGGACTGCTTCACTGTACCTAGCTGTCAACACCTGGACTGCTTCACTGTACCTAACTGTCAACACCTGGTCTGCTTCACTGTACCTAGCTGTCAACACCTGGTCTGCTTCACTGTACCTAGCTGTCAACACCTGGTCTGCTTCACTGTACCCAGCTGTCAACACCTGGTCTGCTTCACTGTACCTAGCTGTCAACACCTGGACTGCTTCACTGTACCTAGCTGTCAACACCTGGACTGCTTCACTGTACCTAACTGTCAACACCTGGTCTGCTTCACTGTACCTAGCTGTCAACACCTGGTCTGCTTCACTGTACCTAGCTGTCAACACCAGGTCTGCTTCACTGTACCTAGCTGTCAACACCTGGTCTGCTTCACTGTACCTAACTGTCAACACCTGGTCTGCTTCACTGTACCTAACTGTCAATACCTGGTCTGCTTCACTGTACCTAACTGTCAACACCTGGTCTGCTTCACTGTACCTAGCTGTCAACACCAGGTCTGCTTCACTGTACCTACCTGTCAACACCTGGTCTGCTTCACTGTACCTACCTGTCAACACCTGGTCTGCTTCACTGTACCTAGCTGTCAACACCTGGTCTGCTTCACTGTACCTAGCTGTCAACACCTGGTCTGCTTCACTGTACTTAGCTGTCAACACCTGGTCTGCTTCACTGTACCTAGCTGTCAACACCTGGTCTGCTTCACTGTACCCAGCTGTCAACACCTGTTCTGCTTCACTGTACCTAGCTGTCAACACCTGGACTGCTTCACTGTACCTAGCTGTCAACACCTGGACTGCTTCACTGTACCTAACTGTCAACACCTGGTCTGCTTCACTGTACCTAGCTGTCAACACCTGGTCTGCTTCACTGTACCTAGCTGTCAACACCAGGTCTGCTTCACTGTACCTAGCTGTCAACACCTGGTCTGCTTCACTGTACCTAACTGTCAACACCTGGTCTGCTTCACTGTACCTAACTGTCAATACCTGGTCTGCTTCACTGTACCTAACTGTCAACACCTGGTCTGCTTCACAGTACCTAGCTGTCAACACCAGGTCTGCTTCACTGTACCTACCTGTCAACACCTGGTCTGCTTCACTGTACCTACCTGTCAACACCTGGTCTGCTTCACTGTACCTAGCTGTCAACACCTGGTCTGCTTCACTGTACCTAGCTGTCAACACCTGGTCTGCTTCACTGTACTTAGCTGTCAACACCTGGTCTGCTTCACTGTACCTAGCTGTCAACACCTGGTCTGCTTCACTGTACCTAACTGTCAACACCTGGTCTGCTTCACTTTACCTAACTGTCAACACCTGGTCTGCTTCACTGTATCTAGCTGTCAACACCTGGTCTGCTTTACTGTACCTAGCTGTCAACACCTGGACTGCTTCACTGTACCTAACTGTCAACACCTGGTCTGCTTCACAGTACCTAGCTGTCAACACCTGGTCTGCTTCACTGTACCCAGCTGTCAACACCTGGACTGCTTCACTGTACCTAACTGTCAACACCTGGTCTGCTTCACAGTACCTAGCTGTCAACACCTGGTCTGCTTCACTGTACCTAACTGTCAACACCAGGTCTGCTTCACTGTACCTAGCTGTCAACACCTGGTCTGCTTCACTATACCTAACTGTCAACACCAGGTCTGCTTCACTGTACCTAGCTGTCAACACCTGGTCTGCTTCACTGTACCTAGCTGTCAACACCAGGTCTGCTTCACTGTACCTAACTGTCAACACCAGGTCTGCTTCACTGTACCTAGCTGTCAACACCTGGTCTGCTTCACTGTACCTAGCTGTCAACACCTGGTCTGCTTCACTGTACCTAACTGTCAACACCAGGTCTGCTTCACTGTATCTAACTGTCAACACCAGGTCTGCTTCGCTGTACCTAGCTGTCAACACCTGGACTGCTTCACTGTACCTAACTGTCAACACCTGGTCTGCTTCACTTTACCTAACTGTCAACACCTGGTCTGCTTCACTGTATCTAGCTGTCAACACCTGGTCTGCTTCACTGTACCTAGCTGTCAACACCTGGACTGCTTCACTGTACCTAACTGTCAACACCTGGTCTGATTCACAGTACCTAGCTGTCAACACCTGGTCTGCTTCACTGTACCCAGCTGTCAACACCTGGAC
>WNGS01123867.1:0-12976 GCA_020271785.1 Procambarus virginalis
CAACCGGCCTCAAGGTCGTAGAGAGAGTGGAGACACAGATCGTTCCTCTATCTGTGGCCCGCCCCGGCACAGAACTATCACACAGCCTTCAAGGTCGCCAACTGGTGTTTTTAGGTGTCCAGTAACACAGCAGTGGTGTGGTGCAATTGTGGTAATTGTGGTAGGAGCAATTTCAAAATAGTGTGGTCTCAGCAAGTAATTACTTCTGTCACTCTTTTTTTTCCTTTTGGCAGTCACAAGATAACTGGAGGGGATGATATCAAACACCAAAGAGTTTTGGTATTTTACTTAAAAAACAACGAGAAACATGTGCATCAATAACATATCAGGAACAATGTATAACAGCTGCTCACTCCGCAGCAAATAATTTGGAACGCACCGATATGGCAAACACCCGGCAGCGCCACGCGTCACCTGTCAGCTATCAGCTGATCGGGGCCTTGGCGACCATGAGAAAGACTAGTACTTGTTTTCTAATTCTGTCACAATCCCTGTTTATTTAACTTTTCGCAAAACACTGTATTTAACATTCACATGACATACTTATGATTCCACTGGGTTGCGATACACCACTTTACTGGTCTCGCAATTAATATCTTATTCTTACTGCAAGTGATTTTCCACCGTACCAAAAGATACAATATTCTTAATAATATTTACTGTGAATGCGCTCACATGATTGCTGCACTGTTCTATAAATCTATACTTCCTCTTAAAGAGATATCACTGGCAATCACTTCACGTACATGAGATTATTCAGTACACAGGCATGTACATAGATAAATCATTAATCAAATTATAGGCATATATATATATATATAAATCATGGAGATCAATACACAGGCATTTATATAAGTCGTGGCTCATAGCCTACCACCAATATCTGGTTTACTACTAATATATAATAATAATAATCACAGGAAATGAATTATAGTCACAGTAAATTCCTTAATTAATCCTGGTACTTGCACACACCCACACATAGATATATATGTAACTGATACTGTGAGTACTCTGGGTAGCCTCACCACACACTGTGCTCTCTGTGACTTAGACTCAGGTGAGACTTGCTCACGACATATAAAATATTCTGACAGTTGGGTTGGAGTCGGTCTCCTGGCCTTCAACTTTCCTTCCAACTATGGCAGCCAGCCTACGTCTCGGCGGTCGTCGTACGTTTCCCAATTAGTCCTTGTCACTGAACTCCTAGAGGAACTGCCTCTCACCACTACGATGTCACTGTGAAGTTATCAGCCGTCCCAGACGATACTGCTTAAGCTCCATACGCACAGCACCCGACTTCAGAGCACTTGAAGCTCACTTCACTGTCAATTCCCTCGTCGTCTAGGTATGTCACTAGGTATTTGGGAAGACTTCTCGACGTGCTTGCATCCAACTGTTGACTCATAGGGTTCCATGAAGGTAGGGTTACTGTCAAACTTGACAGGATCGTCGATCACACGTTCAACCTGGTTGACAAGGCGGTCAACCCGGTTCGCTCACGGCAGAATGGCCCAGCCACTAAACTGTCTCTTATTCTGGTGAACTGTCAAGGACGTTGCACACGTCGATGCCCGGCCCACTTCTTGCAATGCACCTGTTTCTGAGCACTTGTTGCTCAATATTCTGTCAATTCTTTATCTGAGCCACATCTGGGTTGCAGGAAGACCTCACAGAGTGCGCGCTAACAACAGGAGACGCTTATATCCACCGGAGCTCGGTAATCCGTCACTCAAACAGGATGACCGGTCGCACGTCCTGCCTCTCGGACGCGTTGTGTGAGACTGCTGGCGCGAAGGCGCCGCTACGGCTGGACTCCCCACCTATGTGACGTCACATTTTCCAAAGTAGGTTTTCATTGGCTCCCAGTGCCACGTCGCTGACAGTGACCAATCTGGCGACACTGACGTCACACAGTTTTGGCGGGAAAACAGAAGAGCCAGCGCCATATTGGCCTCCTAAAGGGCCTATCTCACAGGCCAAAATACTATACTTTCACAAATTTCTCGGCTCAGCGAGAATACTATTCTCTCCCACATATGTTCAACTGATGCCTGCAACGTAGAGAACGCTCGGGAATAGTGGACATGACTCTTACAGCAGGCGTGGGAGAATTAGAAGGGGGGGAACACCGTCACACTAACCTGAAAAGAGTAAAAACATTTCATCGCTAATTGGGGCGCTCGACTAACGAGCGACCTAGTTTTTTATTTGTTGCGGATCTCACGCATGCTTTACTGACATTTTATACACATGTTACTCTAGAACATTCTATTGCGAACACATTGATACCAAAAAGACACACATACATCAATAAATAAGGTCACAACATTGAAAAGAGTAGACACTTTTCAGTGTTGGCTCTTGAGTGCCTGACACGTTAGGGCCACAAGGGGAAAGTTACACGGCCGACTGCCGGGAGCACGATAGTGATAACACTATGCCTACTTGCTAGTAATAACACTATGCCTACTTGCTAGTAATAACACTATGCCTACTTGCTAGTAATAACACTATGCCTACTTGCTAGTAATAACACTATGCCTACTTGCTAGTAATAACACTATGCCTACTTGCTAGTAATAACACTTTGCCTACTTGCTAGTAATAACACTATGCCTACTTGCTAGTAATAACACTATGCCTACTTGCTAGTAATAACACTATGCCTACTTGCTAGTAATAACACTATGCCTACTTGCTAGTAATAACACTATGCCTACTTGCTAGTAATAACACTATGCCTCTTGCTAGTAATAACACTATGCCTACTTGCTAGTAATAACACTTTGCCTACTTGCTAGTAATAACACTATGCCTACTTGCTAGTAAAACACTTTGCCTACTTGCTAGTAATAACACTTTGCCACTTGCTAGTAATATCACTGCCTACGTGCTAGTAATAACACTATGCCTACTTGCTAGTGATAACACTATGCCTACTTGCTAGTAATAACACTATGCTACTTGCTAGTAATAACACTATGCCTACTTGCTGGTAATAACACTTTGCCTTCTTGTTAGTATAACACTATACCTACTTGCTCGTAATAACACTTTGCAAACTTAGTAGTAATAACACTATACATACTTGCTAGTAATAACACTTTGCAAACTTAGTAGTAATAACACTATGCCTACTTGCTAGTGTGAAGATAATCTCTTCCAAGAGATTTAGCCTGCTCTTTCCTGCTATCGTCACATTCAAAGCTACAGTCAATATATGCTCTACAGTAGCTAAAACGTATATCAAGACAGCCACACACACCTGCACCCCCTCCCCCCTCACACTCCTCGCCGACTGCACTTCAACTAGCAAACTACCAGCTGTGGGACTGCCTGCATTCTCATTGGCTGTTCGTGATCTCGCCACTCCAGTCCTCCACCACTCATGCACATCGTCAAGTCAACGTTGGAGTCAGCGAGCTGTACCACCTCAGAATATCTTGTGCTCTATAGCTGAGAACATCTAGTTGATTCACCTCGTGTGATCAAATAGCGGTTGTTAGATTGCTCATATATTCCCAGCACCACTTTATCTTTGTATTCCTGTTAACGTAACCAGTCTCGTATTCATCTTGTTATATATTTTCGCTTGTTATTTCTTTTGCACTATTTCAATGCCAAGGAATTGTCTATATTTCAATTTGTTTTCTAGAGTAATTAAATTTCATTGTTTATCTTTTGTTTTGTGTATCTTACCTTACCTTACCACAGACTATCAGATAAGCAGTCATTCTTTTTTTATACATATGTGTGACCAGGCATTGACATCTGCCAGTGGAAGACTGCTGAACACCATACTCCACTACTTTACCGTCACACTAGTAATAACACTATACCTACTTTCTAGTAAGAACACTATTCCTTTTGCTGGTAATAACACTTTGCATATTTGCTAGTAATAACACTAAGCCTACTTGCTAGTAATAACACTATACCTACTTGCTGGTAATAACACTTTGCCTTCTTGCTAGTAATAACACTATGCCTACTTGCTAGTAATAACACTATGCCTACTTGCTGGTAATAATACTATTTCTACTTGCTAGTAATAACACTATGCCTACTTGCTAGTAATAACACTATGCCTACTTGCTAGTAATAACACTTTGCACACTAGTAATAACACTATGCTTACTTGATAGTAATAACACTATTCTTAATTGCTAGTAATAACACTTTGCATACTTACTAGTAATAACACTAAGCCTACTTGCTAGTAATAACACTATGCCTACTTGATAGTAATAACACTATTCTTACTAGCTGGTAATAACACTTTGCCTTCTTGCTAGTAATAACACTATGCCTACTTGCTAGTAAGAACACTATGCCTACTTGATAGTAATAACACTATGCCTACTTGATAGTAATAACACTATGCCTACTTGATAGTAATAACACTATGCCTACTTGCTAGTAAGAACACTATGCCTACTTGATAGTAATAACACTATGCCTACTAGCTGGTAATAACACTTTGCCTTCTTGCTAGTAATAACACTATGCCTACTTGTTAGAAATAACACTATGCCTACTTGCTAGTAATAACACTATGCCTACTTGATAGTAATAACACTATGCCTACTTGCTAGTAATAACACTTTGCCTACTTGATAGTAATAACACTATGCATACTTACTAGTAATAACACTTTGCCTACTTGCTAGTAATAACACTATGCCTACTTGATAGTAATAACACTATGCATACTTGTTAGAAATAACACTATGCCTACTTGATAGTAATAACACTATTCGTAATTGCTAGTAATAACACTTTGCATACTTACTAGTAATAACACTTTGCCTACTTGCTAGTAATAACACTTTACCTTCTTGCTAGTAATAACACTATACCTACTGTAATGCTTCTCAGTCCAGGCATGACACCCTCCTCCTGGTATGAGAGTTATCTCTCATTCGCTATCATCTCACTGAGCATTGCGAATAAATGATATTTGATTATACCCAACTAGTACTGCCGTTATATAGAAAGAGACCCTGGTTTGGCAACACAATATTATATTTGAACCAAAAGCGTTGCTGGGACGCAGAGACGACTGCCCAGCTGGCTACCAGTTAATGAAGAAGTGAGAATGGAGGTTACAGCCGGAGGTCGGGCAAAACTTTGCACACACAGGTGGGCAGGCATGGTGGGGGAGTCGCACATTGCAGGATCGAACTCAAGCAGTGTGCGCTGGGTCTTCTCCTCTACCCCCTTGGGTCCAAGGTTCAGTAGTGGTGACCGGACTAGGGCATGGCTTGGAGAGCTCCCTGGGGTTGATGCATGGCACCCTAGCGGAGGGAGCAATGACCCATGGCGTGGGGTTACAGGATCAGTAGCACAAGCTCCCGGTGTTTAACAGTAACCCAGGTAACACAAGACCAAGGTGAGTGACGCGTGACAGAACCCAGGCCAAACCCACCAAACACACACCAAAACTACGACGTTGGTACAACGTTCGAACCAGTTTTAACACCTCCTAACCAGTTATAACAACCAATATAGCAAGTTGTAAAAGCGTTCTAATACGTCATAAACACGTTAAGCCAAGATGTAACAACTTTATTACAAGTTGTATCAAGCGGAAAATAGAGACAGTTATGGTTTGTGTTTCCAGGGAAGCGCTCACGCAACGCTAGGCGAGTGTCTTACCACTGTGGCACACGAACTTTTTATAAAAGACTGTCGAGGGGACACACTATATAATGGATTTTGTTTTGATATTACATGTTGTTGTGAGTGTTATCTAGTTTATAAATGATTGCAGGATAGCGTACACCTGCTGGGAGGCAGGAGCGTGGGACGAGGAGGAATAGGAGGTGCGATAGCGCATAACAAGGTGGTGACCACCAGATAATGGCATCCACCTCAAACGTGGATGAAGCCACGAGGAATCACTGTAACTCTTTCTCTTTGATTGTTATGTCCTGTGCTGTGACTGTGCATGTGATTGACGCAGTGATTGAAAGGTGAGATGTTCTGATTACTGTGCGTAGCGTTGGTGAAGACTTGATCAACGTCGAACCAAATCCATCGTGACTAATAAGTAAGGAGCGGAGAGAGCTGGTGGATAGACCACCACAATGACAGGCTGGGAATGGCCAGTGTTTCGTTATTATCGATATAATTATTCTCCAAGCGGTTACACTCGGGTTAAATATACATAAGAAATATTGTGATCCGAGGAACTATGTCAGTAAATATCATTATGGAAATCAGGAATATCAAAGGATGATGATAATACATGTAATTTTAAATAGCCAAGATGCGTTTCTGTTTAATCCTTTCGATGTACTCACCTAATTGTACTGACCTAATTGTGCTTGCGGGGGTTGAGCTTTGGCTCTTTGGTCCCGCCACTCAACTGTCAATCAACTGGTGTACAGATTCCTGAGCCTACTGGGCTGTATCATATCTACATTAGAAACTGTGTATGGAGTCAGCCTCCACCACATCACTGCCTAATGCATTCCAGTTATTAACTACTCTGCTGAAGAGTTTGTCTTTGTCCACCCTGTCAATTCCCCTGAGAATTTTGTAGGTGGTTATCATGTCTCCTCTTACTCTTCTGTTTTCCAGGGATGTGAGGTTCAGCTCCTTTAGCCTTTCCTCTTAGCTCATTCCTCTCAGTTCCGGGACGAGCCTGGTGGCATACCGCTGAATCTTCTCTAACTTTGTCTTGTGTTTAACTAGGTATGGACTCTAGGCTGGAGCTGCATACTCCAGGAATGGTCTTACATAAGTGGTATACAGGGTCCAGAACGATTCCTTACACAAATTTCTAAAGGCAGTTCTTATGTTGGCCAATCTAGCATATGCCGCTGATGATGTTCTTTCGATGTGGGCCTCTGGGGACAGATTCGGTGTGATATCTACCCCCAGATCATTCTCTCTATTTGACTCTTGCAAGATTTCACCTCCCATATGATACCTTGTGTTCAGCCTTCTGCTCCCTTCGCCTAATTTCATTACTCTACACTTTCCTCAGTTGAACTTTAGCAGCCATTTTCTAGACCATTCCTCCAGTTTGTCAAGGTCATCCTGTCGTCTCTGTCTATCTTCATCCGTCTTGATTCTTCTCATAATTTTTGGATCATCAGCAAACATTGAGAGGAATGAGTCTATAACCTCCGGAAGATCGTTTACATATATTAGAAACAGGATGGGTCCAAGTACCGAGACTTATGGGACTCCGCTGGTGACATCTCGCCACTCTGATGTCTCCCGCCCTCACCATTAACCGCTGTTTCCTGTTGCTTAAGTATTGCCTTATCCACTGGAGCACCATCCCTTTTACTCCTGCTGTTGCTCCAACTTTTTTAACAGCCTTTTATGGGGTACTGTATCAAAGGTTTTCTGGCAGTCCAGGAAAATGCAGTCGGCCCACCCTTCTCTTTCCTGCCTAATTTTTGTTGCCTGGTCATAGAATTCTATTAAACCTGTGAGGCACGATTTATCATCCCTGAACCCATGTTGGTGGTGGTGCGTTATAAAGTTGTTTCCCTCCAGGTGCTCTACGAGTCTTTTCCTCACGATCTTCTCCATCAATTTGCATGGTATACAAGTTATGGAAACTGGCCTGTAGTTCAGTGCCTCTTGCCTGTCACCCTTCTTGTATATTAGGACTACGTTAGCTGTCACCCAACTTTCTGGTAAGTCTCCCGTTTCCAGTGACCTGTAATACACCATAGAGAGTGTCACACTTAGTGCTTCTGCACCTTCCTTTAGTATTAATGGTGAGATTCTGTCAGGCCCAACAGCTATTGTCACATCCAGCTCCAGCAGACACTTTTGACCTCATCACTGGTGAGGTCAAATTCCTCCAAGGCTGCTTAGTTTGCCTCCTCCTCATTTAGTGCAGGGGCTTCTCCTTGTTCTATTGTGAAGACCTACTGAAATCTCTTGTTGAGTTCTTCACACACCTCCTTGTCATTCTCTGTGTACCTGTTCTCCCCTTTTCGCAGTTTCATCACTGAAACGTTTAGAGAAACGAGATGTGTTTACATAGGTCTGTATGTACATAGCAACTTGATACACACACACACATATATACATATATATATATATATATATATATATATATATATATATATATATATATATATATATATATATATATATATATATATATATTGTGACGATAATCTCTTCCCAGAGATTGAGCCTGCTCTTCCCTACCTACGTCACGTTCCCAGCTACATTCAAGATACGTTCTACAGTAGCTTAAACGTATATATCAAGACAGCCACACGCACCTGCACCCCCCTCCCCCCTCACACCTTACCGCCAGCTCCTCGCCGACTGCACTTCACTAGCAAACTACCGAGTTGTGGGTCGTCCTGCATTCTCATTGGCTGCTCGACATCACGCCACTTCAGTTCTCCACCACTCACGCACATCATCAAGTCAACGTTGAAGCCAGCATGCTGCACCACCCTCAGAATATCTTGTGCTCTTCAGCTGTGAACTCCTAGTTGATTTACCTCGTGTGATCAAATAGCGGTCTATAGCTTGCGCATATATTCCCAGCACCATTTTTATATATTGACCATTTTATATTTCACTTGTGTTTCATATTGTCCTCCTGTTAACGTAATTCATTTTTATGTTAGTTCTTTTTCACTTGTTATCTATTCACGTTGTTGAGCCAAGAATTTGTCTTTATTTAAATTTGTTTTCTAGAATAATATTAAATTTCATTGTTTATTATTTTGTGTTTCGTGTCTCTTCCCTTACCTTACCACAGATTTTCAGACAAGCAGTCATGCTTCTTTATTTTTCTTTTTTTTACTTTTTGTTGTTATGTGGTCTGGCATTGACATCTGCCAGTGGAAGACTGCCGAACACCATACTCCACTACTTTACCATCACATATAATTGGGGGCCTGTCCGGGAGTCTCACGTATACTTGGGAGCTTCACTCAGGTATTGGTAATTTTGGTAAGCGTACTTGGCTTTATTTCCTTGCTTTCAATATTTTCACTAATCACTTTTATTATTCATATGGTGCTGTGTATATTGTGCATTCCGGGAGTAGCATATGGTGAGTGTGAGACAACTTTGGATTACGTGGTGACTGTAGGCCGCAGTCATACTCTTAATTGGTTGTCTCTCCCTCCGTGTTATTACCCGTGCATAACACCTTTTGTCCCTCAGATATTTCTCATATTTTTGACAGAATATCATATAGGTACCCTGGTACTGTGGTCTGTCTCCGGGTCAAAAGCACCTAATTTCTGCAATCCGACTCTAGGAGGACAAAGAGGGCCATTGTTCCTCTCGCACGGACTTTTATTGACGAGTTGGGACCTCGCCAATAGTTCTCGTCACCAGTTGACACTCGCACCCCTACTCGTCGGTCAGAATTGATGGTACTTACTTAAGGTAGGGAATTAGCTTTCTTTCTTTTGAGCACGAAGTTCGCTAATTCTGTGAGTACCATATTTAATTTCAGTGGGAAACTTGCTTATGTTCTATAGTGACTCGGCAAGGTATGCCTACATTTTTGGACTACCTAATTTACTTTGGAACCATTTAGTGTTTCACTTGTTTTTCGAAACTAAAGTTTCAACTAATTAGTAGGATTTTCTTGCCTTTATCCTCCCACAGTGAGTACCGGGTACAAGATTTCCTGCGACCTTAATCATTTACCATCTTGAATTAACTTTAATTGTCAACAATTCCACAGGATAGGTACCAGTTGCCACGTTTTCCTGTTTCTGACATTCACCATATCACCACAGTATATTCGTGTCTCATTTATTTGCTATTCTCACCATGTTTCGAATGCAAGCTTTCCAGTCAGATCCAGAAGGTGAAATAGAGAACTTACGTCATGCTAAGAGGGTCGACTTGTTAACTCTTGCACATGAGTATCACATAGAAGTTCCCCATGGAGCCAACAAGTATGAAGTACATAACCTAGTATTGGATCACCTTGTGGAAGAAGGTATTATAGACTCTGATACTCACGAACATTGCACTATTTCAGATAAGCATGATTTGACGGCAATGAAACTCAAAATCGAGCTCGCAAAGCTCGAGAAGGAACAACAGCAAGCAGCCTTACGGCAACAACAGGAAGGAGCTGCAATCAGGGAGCGTGAGGTGGCCCTCAAGGAACGAGAAGCCGCATTGCTTAAGGAAAAACAAGATCGAGAAATCCACCTCAAAGAGCGTGAGGCAGCCCTAGCAAAGGAAGCAGCTGCCATCAGGAAAGAAGAAAGTGAAAGAGAGGCCCTCCTCCTCAAAGGACAGCAAGAACGTGAGTTGGCCTTATTCAAAGAGCGTGAAAAAGTACAACTTGAAACAAGACGACAACAACTAGAGATGCAACGCGAACACGACAAACGGCAAGCGGAAGCGGCTCTAGAATGTCATGAAAGAGAACTCACGATGGACAATACACACCAAGCTCAACTCCAGCAAGCTGCAGCTAGTCTTCCTCCCAGTTTCAATATCTCCCATGCAAGTAAGTTAATGCCACCGTTCATAGAAACGGAGGTTGATGTTTTTTTCACGACTTTTGAGACCCTTGCTAATCAACTTAGTTGGCCTGACGACCAATGGGCTACCCTTCTCCGAGTACATCTAACAGGTAGAGCAGCAGTCACACTCAGCACTTTGGCATCTGAAAACACTACACAACCCTGAAGCAAGCTGTGTTGGACGCCTACCTTCTCTCCACCGAAAGCTACCGACGAAAGTTCCGTGACTACGTAAAGGCAAGTACCACCACCTTCTTAGAATTTGATAACACCAAACGGAGATATTTCATGAAATGGTTGGAGGCAGCACATGTCTCTACTTTTCCAGAGCTTGTCAACCTCAAGCTGGTTGAAGAATTCTTGAGGCGTGTACCTCCTCCTGTCCGTCTATACTTAGCAGATAAGGAAGAGACCGATTTGGTGAAATGCGCGAAGTCAGCTGACACTTACAGCCTCATCCACCGGCTGACACCAGAACAACCTACCAGTAAGAAGTCTTGGTACAGTTACGAGAAAGTGAGCCCAGATCAAGGTACCTCTCAACCGTACTGTAGGTATTGTCGACTCTATGGACATACCATAGAAAAATGTGGTAAGTCCCAATCTAAAGGTAACACAGAATACACTAAGCCCAAACCTACTCCCCCTAAGTCCGGTAAGCCTGTAATGAATGTTGGTGTTCATGTTAATGATCTCTCTCTCTTTAGCAAGCATCTGTATCCAGGAACTATCACTACCAACGGTTCAGATTCTGAGGGACGTTTTGGACTTAAGAGCTTGAGGGACACAGCGGCTCTTCAATCAATCGTCTTGAAATCAGCTGTGCCCAACGTCGCCTACACTGGAGAGACTGTATTCATCACTGACCTTACTGCTACTACTCCTTATCCTCTCGCCAGAGTCCACCTGGATTGTCCCTTCGTGACCGATGAAGTCCAAGTCGCCGTCAGGGAAAAGCCTTTTCCCATGCCTGGAGTGCAACTTCTCCTGGGCAACGACTTGGCAGAAGACCTGCAACCGACCAACCTGATCGTCAAGGACAAACCCCAGGTGGGTAACTCTGTGTTGGATAATCCGATTTTTAAGCATGTTCCAGCAAAGGTTCAAGAGAGTGATGAAGTTTCTCCTCCAGTGGGAAGATCTTACCTTGACACCATTATTCTTTCAGGCTGAGACTCAATCCGACAGTATTCCTGGGTTCTTCTTGGAGAACGAGTTACTCTATCGCCGATACAGACCCAGTAAACTGAAGGAGGAGGACGATTGGGCAAACGTTGAACAACTAGTGATTCCTACCAGCCTGCGGCCCACGATTCTACACCTGGCCCACGGAGCACTATCACACTACAGGTTCAACAAGACTTACCATGGGATTCGTCAAGACTACTATTGGCCAGGTATGGTTAATGACGTCAAGCAACATGTCAAGCAATGCCACGTGTGTCAGATGGCAGGTAAACCGAATGTTTCTATTCCCAGAGCGCCACTAACACCCATCCAGGTGCCTGAGGAACCTTTCCACAGACTTATTATTGACTGTGTTGGTCCTTTGCCTCGGACCAGTTCCGGCAACGCCTATATCTTAACCATCCTGTGTCCTACCACCAGATTCCCGATAGCAGTTCCAGTGAAAAACATTACGGCTGCAACAGTGGTGAAGAATTTATTAAAGATCTTCACCCAGTATAGATTTCCGAGGGAGATTCAGAGCGACTGTGGCACCAACTTCACCAGTGATCTCTTCAAACGGACTCTGGAGGAGTTCAACATCAAACAGGTACTGTCCAGCCCCTATCATCCTGCTTCACAGGGTTCTCTTGAACGTAGTCATCAGACTATCAAGGCACTCTTAAAAAAGTTTTGTAATGAGACCTCAAATGATTGGGATAGGCAACTTGATCTCATCATGTGTATTTTCAGAAGTCTTCCCAACGAGTCACTAGGAGTATCTCCTTATGAGATGCTCTACGGACGTAAGTGCCGTATGTTACCTATCGTTTGTTAAGGCTCGTAACCACCAACCTGAAATCAGCTAGTCTAGGGTAATCATGAGGTTGTATAAGCTGGTTACCAGTATAACTCCATGACACGTACAGAGAAAGTAAAATATTTCTTAGGAAAGAAGAAATATGCATAAGTTATAAAAATATTATATTTCAACATATATACTCAATGATTCACTTATTACAAAGAACAAATAAGAATGTCTCTCCCAGAACAAAATACTACTAAAAGCTAGAACACAAAAGAATCAGACTTAGCCTCCATGTTACGTCCCCAAGCGCCAGCCAGCAACTGACTGCGCGTGGCTACCCAACCCATAATTCCTCTCCCCCCTCCGCTCAACAGGATGAGGGTTAGAAAACAATAACTTTTTAATAAATGAGACTAAATCAACCACCACTGGTTCTCAAAATATATGTAGAATATACATTAACATAATAGGTATTTCCAAAATTAATAAGTACAATGCGAACTGC
>WNGS01123868.1:10367-24403 GCA_020271785.1 Procambarus virginalis
AGGGATGACGTTACTCTATGAATAAAATAAAGACAAAATGAAATAAACAGGTGCTGAGAATAAGGCGCTAGCTGCGAACATCCACCAATAGACAGAGCGTATATCAGTTAGTTGTTTTCAGCTTGAGAGCACAAGATATTCTAACTTCAATGACTGTTCAAGCCCAGACATTGACTATGTAGAGGGCGCTGAGGTGCAGGTGTGCAGTCGGCGGGTCACCAATCAGAAGCAGGCAGGCTCGAATGGTAGTTTGCTGGTTGATGACGGTGGCGAGCCAGCATGGAGGGAGTGGAGGGAGTTTAGGGTATGTTTGCCTCCTGGTCAAAACGTTTTGTGCTACTGGTAAATGTATCTTGAAGGTAGCATCTTATTCTTGTATATATATATAAGTAACTTTATGTAGGGAAGAGCAGGCTCAAATCTCTCTTGAAAGAGATTATTGTCACAATATATATATATATATATATATATATATATATATATATATATATATATATATATATATATTATATATATATATATATATATTATATATATATATATGCGGAAAATCCACAGAGAAAAATGAAAGGAGGTAACGTTTCGACTTTGTTAAAGCCTTTGTCAAACCAGACTGACAGTCTGGTTTGACAAAGGCTTTAACAAAGTCGAAACGTTACCTCCTTTCATTTTTCTCTGTGGATTTTCCGCATAAAATGATCAGTGTTTTGTGATCGTCATTGCATATATATATATATATATATTGTGACGAGAAATGTAGGTGTTAAGGCAGTCTTCTCTATGGCTGGTGTAAATGCCAATCACATTAAAAAAAAGAGAGAAAAAAAATGTTGACTGCTTGGTGGTTGTCTCCTGTGGTAAAGTGAAAGGGAAAAACAAGCAAAACAAATCTTATAAATAATGAACTTTAATTTACTTTAAAAAAATATAAACAAAATAAAGATAATCCCTTGGCTATGTACAGTGCAGATCAAAATATATACAAAGACCAACACAATATAAAATAAAATAATGATTACATTACTCTACAATAAGCAAGACAATAATTAGTTAAAGGTGCTGAGAGTAGTGGGCTGGCTGAAACCTCTACTAATATACGTATGCTTAGATAGAAGTGTCAGCTCGAGAGCACAAGAATATTCTGAGGCCAACTGCTCGTGTGAGACTATATATAGACGATGCAGATGGCGCTGGAGTCGTGTGAAGTTGTTGATTTACTAATGGGGAGAGTGTTGGTTTGAA
Organism: Procambarus virginalis; assembly: GCA_020271785.1. Classification (NCBI taxonomy): domain Eukaryota; kingdom Metazoa; phylum Arthropoda; class Malacostraca; order Decapoda; family Cambaridae; genus Procambarus; species Procambarus virginalis. The sequence goes on from WNGS01123868.1 coordinate 11,610, forward strand.
GTGGTCGTTTGGTGATCGACGAGATGGTGCGCCGACAGTGAGGGAGGGGGGTGAGGAGAGTGAGAGTAGGGTAGTGTACCCCCTGTAGAGACATCTGTTATTCCACTAATATACTATTCTTGAACGTGGTATCATGATGTTGCAGAAGTATAGAAGTAATGCGATGAAGGAAGGAGCAGGCTAAATCTCTCTTGAAAGTGATTACTGTCACAGCTCTCCCCCAAAGGCTGCTCTTACGGGTTAAGTTACTTCATTAGACGGTAGAGTGGTATGAGTAGCTGCCTCTACCTCGTAGACTCTGCAGAGGGCGTCTGCTATGATGTTATCCGAGCCCTTAATGAAGAATATCTCCAGGTTAAAGTTCTGCAGGTACAGAGCCCAGCGTAAAAGACGTTGGTTGCTGAATTGGGCTTGTTGCAGAAATCGTAAGGGATTGTGGTCTGAATAGAGGGTAATTTACCGATTGCCTTGTAGGTAAGGTTCGAAATGTTGAAGGTTCAGGACGTTGGAGAAAAGTTCTTTTTTTATGGTGCAATAGTTCCTCTGATGAGGCTTCAATTTGTAGCTGTAGTAGCTGACAGGAAGAACCTCTTCGCCACGCTGTTGCATTAGAACGCCCCCGATGCCGGTGCCACTTGCGTCAACATTGATGATGTAGGGCTTCGTAATATCTGGAGAGGCGAGAATGGGATTAGAACATAGCACTGACTTTAGTTGTTCAAAGGCAAAGGTCTGTTGAATGGTCCAATGATACCGTTGCTTGGGGTGGTCAGATTAATCAGTGGTGTCGCTACCGTACTGAAATTTTTACAAACCTACGATAGTAAGATGCAAGGCCAAGGAAGCGCAGGAGCTGCTTCGTGGTTGTTGGTTGTGGGTAATGCTGAATGGCTTGAGTATGATTGGCTAAAGGAGCTAGGTTGCCATTTCCTATCACATGACCAAGATAACGCACTTTACCTTTTGCAAAGGTGGACTTGCCCAAGTTGATGGTAAGGCCAGCTGTCAGGAGCTTGGAGAACAATCGTTGCAGCTGGAGCAGATGTTCGTTCCAGGTGTCAGTTGCCAAAACGATGTCATCCAAGTGGGCGTAGGTGTGATCTAGGCCATGGTTGATGTGGTTGACAGCTCGCTGGAAGGTGGCCGGGGCATTACACAATTCAAAAGGAAGGCGTTCATATCTATACAGGCCAAAAGGAGTGGTGAAGGCAGATATTTCCTTAGCCCGCTCTGTCAGAGTAATCGGATAGTAGCCCTTTAAGAAGTCAATCTGGGAAAGATAAGTAGCATTACCTACGGCGTCAAGGATATCATCTATACTAGGTAAAGGGAAGCATCCTTGACGGTTACGAGGTTCAGTTTCCTATAGTCTGTACATAATCGTACTTTACCGTGAGGTTTCGGCACCAAGATGCAGGGTGAGGCCCAAGGGGACTCACAAGGGGTGGCCAGCCCATGATCCAGAAGGTACTGTACCTCAGCACGCATAACATCCTTTTTGTACGGGCTGATACGGTAGAAGGGTTGACGAATCGGCCGGGTATCAGGAAGTAGCTGGATGTCATATTACATTCCTGGGGATCATCGCTGAACAACTTCTGATGTTCTTGGAATACTCTGATGAGAGGAGCACTGTTACAGTCCTGCAAATATTTGGAAGATCTGTAAGAATTTCCGAGTTGGAAGGCACTGACTCAGAGTCGGGAGGAGAAGCAGGGAAGGTCTCACTGTGGAGGTATGGATCTTGAAAGGTAGAGAGAGATACTAACACAGTGGGAGGTGTACCTTTATACTTCTTCAAAAGATTGACGTGGCACAACTGGGTCTTCCGCCGCCTATCTGGAGTCTCAAGAACGTAGTTGTGGTTGTTTCTGCACTCCTTGATGTGGTAAGGTCCTAAAAACTTATTTTGCAATGGAGAACCAGGTATCGGAAAATATGCTAAAATGAAGTCTCTTGCTTTAAATTTCCTGATTTTACTATGTTTGTCAAAATGAGTCTTCATCCTATCTTGAGCTTTTAATAAATTATCGTTGGCAAATTTATGCACTCGCTCAGAATGTGCTTTAAGTTTTGAAGAAACTGGGGCACATACAGAGAGTCACTGAAGGTGGCATTACGTAGAGAGTCTTTAATTAAAAGCTTAAAGAGGAGTACGGCACTTACGTCCGTAGAGCATCTCATAAGGATACACTCCTAGAGACTCATTTGGGAGATTTCTGAAAATGCACATGATGATGTCAAGTTGTTTATCCCAGTCTTTCATAGTTTCATTGCAAAATTTCTTAAGGAGTGATTTTATAGTTTTGTGACTACGTTCAAGAGAACCCTGTGAAGTAGGATGATAGGGGCTGGACAATACCTGAGTAATGTTGAATTCTTCCAGTGTCTTCTTGAAGAGATCACTGGTGAAGTTGGTGCCACAGTCACTTTGAATCTCCCGAGGAAATCCATATTGTGTAAAGATCTTCAACAGTTGCTTCACCACAGTAGCAGCCGTAATGTTCTTTACAGGAACTGCTATGGGGAATCTGGTGGATGGACACATGATGGTTAGTATATAAGCGTTGCCAGAACTGGTCCGGTGTTAAGGACCAACACAGTCAATGATGAGTCTATGAAAGGGTTCCGAAGGCACCGGGATAGGAATCAAAGGAGCCTTGGAATAGAGATGTTAGGTTTTCCTGCCATCTGACACGTATGACACTGTTGTACATAAGTTTTTACATCCTTAATCATACCTGGCCAGTAATAGTCTTGTCTGATGGCGTGGTAGGTTTTATTAAAACCGTAGTGAGAAAGCGCTCCATGGGCCAGGTGTAGAATATCGGGCCGTAGGCTGGTGGGAACTACTCCGATCCGATCCGATAATACAGGAGAAGAATGCCCATTGGGGCGAGCCTTGAAGTGGGGACAGCTGAAGAGAAGTCGGTGAGAGGAAATGCTGAAGTTGAAGAGAAAAAGTGCCAGGGCTAGACCCAGCTGCTTGTCCGAGTGTCGATGCTGTATCAATCCCATATCTGGCTAGGCTGGGAGACGGGTCTGGAAGGCGGCAGTGGCAGGTTTTCTTTCATCTTGGTGTGTGGAGTGTGTCTTCCGTCGGTACCACCATCTCAAAACAAGCAAAATTAGGTCCCCATCCCCCTAAAGAGGGGGAAGAGAGCGGCTGCCCTCAGTTGGTTGGTTTCTTTCTTAGCTATTTCTTCATGCTTCTTGTAATCATCTGATGTTTGTACTCGGAGTAGTCACTGTTGAAGAAGTCAGGTGACAGTGTAGACTCATCGCATTCCTCGAAGATTACGTTGTTATGTAAACTGTATGTGTTTTCTGGGTAGGCCTGCTTCATGATGTCTGCCGTCATGTTGTACATCTGGCTGGAGAACCGTCTGAACTCGGGCGATCCGACTGCATTCCTTTCACGCTGTTGACGCACTGCTGCTATTTCCGGAGTTTCCATTTCTGGAGTTTCTACACAATCTGTCTCCTGGGCTGAAGGTGGTGAGTGTGCTGCAGTGGTCTCTGGTGCTGGGGGTGATGTTTGTGCTTCAATTTCAACATAGGCGTTCGAGTCGTCATCAGAAGACGTGGTGTAACTTGCAGGAGAAGTTGGCGGCAATGCCACGATATCAGATGTAGTCGCTGGTGTATCTGGAGTTGTAGGGTCCAGGTTGACAGGCGTCTCTGGAACGGGGTCGGGCTTTGGTGGAGAGGAGCCAGCAGTAAACATGGCCTCTGGAATCACGAACGTGGGAAGATTGTTTGCCTTGTATAGTTCATTTAGTATTCTGTACCGTTGTCGGAGATCTCCTCCTGAGAGTTCAGTAGCGAAGTGTATCAAAGCTGCTACAGTGCTGTCAGAGGTGGCTGGAGGCGGTGTGAGTGAGGATTGGTGCAGAGGCGTCGTTTGAGGCTGTGATTGGCTGGCGCGGGAGTTGCTGGTCCAGTAGTTGGGTTGTGCGCCGCTCGCGGCGCCACTTGTCGGGAGAGTTGGGAAGGCTTGTTCTTGAATGTTGAATTCCTTCGTTCTTGGAGTAGAGTTTCTTGGTCTGGCTACTGTCATTTGCTTGATTTCCTCTTGTCGCTTGGGGCAGTCTTGAGAGACGGCTGTGTGGTCACCGTCGCAGAGCAGACAACGCTTGGTGGCAGCTGCGCAAGTCTTGTGATGATGTTCCCCAGCACAGATGCTGCATTTCTGCTTCGGATTTGGGCACTTTTGTGAATAGTGGGTGTATTGATAACACCGAAAACACTGACGCAGGTGGAAATATCGCTGCCTGGAGATCTGGTGGGGTGTGCAGGCCACTCCACAGCATCTGAGGCCGTTGTCGGCCGCGAGAGTAGCCTCTGCCGGAGTCTTGAGGGTGACCTTGAGGGTTGGCTTTCTGTTTACATCCTGCTGAATGAGGTGGGCCGATATGGCCGTGAGGGATCTGTTTTGGGTGTTTATGCTCTTCACAATCTCAGAAGCTGGTCGTTCAGCGATGATGTCACTCACTCTGTGAATGAATATAGTCCTTACTGCCAGGAACTGGTAGGGAGGCAGGAGTGTTAGGCCCTGTGCTTCGAGTGCAGTGGTCGTTGTCGTGGTGAATAGGCTTTCTAGTGCTGCTGCACTACTGAAAAGAATTTGGGGCCCATTCACGTCCATAACGACGTCGATGGGTGCTACCCCAGAGGTTGATGATAGTAGATTCATTATCTCGATCTTGCTGTATGTGGTGTCGGTTCCTCGGAACCGCACCTTCACTCTGAACAGCATGTTCAGGAGGCTCTAATCGTTGCTGCCCTATATTTATCCACCCGGCAGTGCTGGGTGCAGGAGAGCCTGAACTAGAGGGTTGCACTTTCTTTAAGAGGTCTCCCGTCTCTTACCGGTATAATGCACCGGATCAGGGTGGGGTCTGACCTCCTAAAGCAAAGTACTCTGACGGAACTACTAGTTGGTCGACATTAGCCCAATCGACATCCTCCGCTAGTTTACTGGGTCGGTACCTGCGGTAGAGCAATTGGTTCTCTATAAGGAACCCAGGAATACTGTCAGATTGAGACTCGGCCTGGAAGAATAATGGTGTTAATGAAGGATCCTCCCTCTGTAACTTACGGAACTCCAACATAGTGAGATTCGGTGGCAGATTCTGATGGTCTTGAGGGACAGCTGTTGAAGCAGAGTCAGCTGGTTGCGGGCGTACAGCTTACGCACGGGTTGTCACCAAAACCGGAGGAGAGACTTCATCACTTTCTTGGACCTCTGCTGGAATATACTTCAGGATGGGGTTTTCCACGACAGAGTCACATACCTGGGGTTTGTCCATGATGATCAAGTTGGAAGGTTGCAGATCTTTAGCCAAGTCGGTGCCCAGGAGAAGTTGTACCCCTGACATGGGAAAAGGTTTTTCCCGGATGGCGATTTGGACATCACCTTGTACGAAAGGACAATCCAGGTGGACTCTGGCGAGTGGATACGGAGTGGTAGCAATGAGGTCAGTGATAAGGACCGTCTCCCCGGTGTAGGTGATGTTAGGCACAGCCGATTTCAAAATTATAGACTGAAGAGCAGCTGTGTCCCTCAAGATCTTCACTTTGAAACATCCCTTTGAATCTGTACTGTTGACAGAGACAGTTCTAGGGTAGAGGTGTTTGTTGAAGAGAGAAAGATCATTAACAGGAACACCAATATTCATCACAGGCTTACCGGACTTAGGAGGAGTCGGTTTGGGTTTAGTAGTTTCACTATAGCCTTTGTATTGAGCTTTTCCACATTTATCTATGGTATGGCCATAGAGCTTGCAATACCTACAATATAATTGACAGTTTGCTTGATTGGTACTCACTTTGTCATAATTAGACCAAGACTTCTTACTGGAAGATGTGTCAGCTGTTAACCTGTGTATAAGACTGTAGGTGTCAGCCGACTTCACACATCTGATGAGGTCGGTCTCCTCTTTGTCTGCAAGTGAAGACGGATGGGAGCAGGATCACGTCGAAAGAATTCCTCGACTAGAATGAGGTTAAGGAGGTCTGAAAATGTAGAAACATGGGCTGCTTCCAGCCATTTCATGAAAAATCTTTTTTTAGTATTGGCAAATTCTAAGTAGGTGGTGTTACATGCCTTTAGATAATCACGGAATTTCGTCTGTAGCTTTCTGTGGAGAGAAGGTAGGCGTCTAGAACGGCTTGCTTTAGGATCTTGTAATCATTCTCAGACGCTAAGGAACTGAGAGTAACCGCTGCTCTACCTGCGACATGTACTCTGAGAAGTATAGACCACTGATCTTCAGGCCAGCTAAGTTTTTTAACTAGGGCCTCAAAAGCAGTAAAAAACACATCTATCTCTGTCTCAACGAATGGTGGCTTTAACTTACTTGCCTGGGAGATGCTTAAGCTTACTGGAGGACTGGCTGTTTGTGGTTGGCGTGTCCTTTCCAATTCCACTTCCTTTCTTTTCTGTTCTACAATAATGTCACCTTGTTTTTCTGCGGATACTAGTTGAAATTCGGCCTTTTTCTTCGCAAGGTCGTACTCGAACTCTAGTTCTTCTTTATGCCTGGCAGCCTCGCGTTCCTTGAATTGAAGAGCTTCTTTCTGGCGTTCACGCTCAAGGGCAGCCTCGCGTTCCTTGAATTGTAGAGCTTCTTTCTGGCGTTCACGCTCTAGGGTGGCAAGTTGTCGTTGTTCTTTCGCTAGTTCTAACTTTAACTTCATAGCTGCTATAGTATGCCGGTCTGTAATGGAATAGTTTTCGTGAGAATCAGAGTCTATACGTCCATTATCTAAGAAGTGGTCAAGGATAAGGTTATGCAAGTCACTTTCGGTGGCTCCATGGGGAACATCTAGGTGGTACTTTTTTTATTCTTTATTTTTACATGCAAGCATGCGAAGAAATACAATACATATTGTTATGATCTCAGCCTGCAGGAGAAACGAGTCTCACCCTTTGAGAGTTATTCAGCAAGCCTGACCTAACTGGAAGGTCCAGGAATTATAGAGGCGATAACACAGATGTAAGATGGTGTGTTGAATTTATATAAAAGTTTGAGATTATGTGCAATGAACTAGAAAACAGATAAATGACTTGTTGGAAGATGTGGACAAGTTACTGGAGGCGTGAGGCTCGCTTGTGTAGGGCGATGACCTCACTTGATGCCAGACATCACAGGGGAGAAGCCACGCTTTGACGAGCTCCCGCCAGGAGGGAACCCCTAGTGATATTATCTCCAAGAGAAGAGAAGGTGCAGACGTTCCAGCTGTTGAATCGAGCTGAAGACGTTGTGGTCTCAAGTCCTGGACGGCGAGGAGAGAGTATTAAGCCGCCCAGTGACAGTTTTGTGGGTTGTGACAAGCGCCCTGGTCAGACGTTGTCAGAGGGAGAAGCGCCCACGACCAGATAATCTGTGGTAAGCCCGATTTAAGCCAGTTCATAGTGTTTGCTTGTAGTTGGTCGTGTGCCCAGCGACAGTAGCAATGTTGATTTACAAGTTAAAAATGTTTTGGTAAGGCAGAGAGCCTAAAATAAGAGAGTGAAGTGGGAGGAGCGTGGAGCGACATCCGTCTTCTCTGAGCGCTGGCGGGCAACTGAAGGAGCCCGGCTCCTGAGGGAGGAGGCCCCTCCCAGCGTGAGTGAGGCCCGCCCAGCGAGGTGGCGCATGGACTCGCCCACGGAGGAGTCCACTCTCATTAAATGTAGAAGACAGATAGAGATTGGAGACAAAGATGTTGTGTGATTAATTTTGTTTATGTGTTAAAAAGGGAAACAATTTATTGGAGTGCAAATGGGTTGCAGGTTTGTCCTTTGGGGAAGAAGTTGCTGAGGACTTCGAAGCCAGCACAGAGGGAGTGGTTGATGAGACTCCAAGGCAGGGAAGGAGAGGACCTCGAGCTGTGAGGAGAAGCAGTGAGGAGGAGTGTCACGTGCTTCTGCAGAGGTGGTGAAGTGCCACAGTTATTCGAGGAAACTTTATGGTGCAGCAGCCAGGAGAGCTGTGGATGATCCTAATAGGAGTAGAGAAGCACCATAATTGTTCAAGGAATCTTCATGGTAGCAGCCTGGAGGAGCTGCAGAGGATCCTGGTGTTTAAGCCCTGAGGAACCTGAAGTTGTCAGGGTAGTGAAATAGTTCTAAATGATCACTTGTATGGAGGTGAGAGTGTTTGTCATTAGCGTGAACGACGCAGTGAGAGGTGAGTGATCGTTTGCCACTTATGTGCCAAGAAGTGTATATTGAAGTTTAGAGTTACAGACGTAGGCAGGAGTACCTACAGATATATATGTATTCCAAGACTGATAGAATGATCAATTGATTCGTTGTGTGGCACGGATCATTTATACTGATATATATATATATATATATATGTATGTTATTGCATTCAAATGCTGATTTGCCTTATATGTGTTTATAGGTATATATATATGTATACATTCTCTTGATGGTAGTGTAACATTATATTGTAAGACTTAATCTACTTGAGGAGGTTGATAATATTAGGTAATGCCAAGAGATAGGATACCACTTAGCAAGCTGAGGATAGAGTTCTGATGGTGTTGGAGAGTGGGGAGTCACAGCGGCTCGAGTGGGTGTGTGCACGTGACAACAAGGCTGCGTGTTGGAGCCGCATCCCCTAAACGTGTGACGTTGAGCCCCTCTCCAAGAGCCAGAAGTGCCTAGTGTGATCTCCTAGTGAAATATGAGCATTTGTCGAGTTGTGGGTTGGGTGGTCCATCAGCGGTAACACCACCCAAATCCACCACCGCAACAATATACAATAAAATAAATAAAAGCAAACTAGAACAAAACAGAGCACAAAACACAAAATCACAAACCACAAAGTACAAAAGAACAAAGGTACTCAACCACAAAACACCGGCCTGAAGGACCGACCACAAAAACAACAATATATACAAACACAGGAGAATACAGTACAGAAACGACATCAATACAACACACGGTACCCAAACCCACACCCAACAACCCAAACACCAGAACATAATTATACAAAACAAGTCTACCGGCACCGTAACCACACACAGAGAGGCACCAAGACAAAATGATAAGATATACAACACTAAAGGAAATTACAAATACTCAATAGAAACAAAAGGACAGCATAATCACAATACAGAAAACATACGCAATACATAATACATAACAAACACCGGAGCACGCAGGAACCAGGAAAACAAACTCGCCCCACCCACACACACACACACACAACCCGCACCCTACAACCATGTACACAAACGGAAAACAACCCTCAACATACAGCCATACAAAGGAATCATGGGGCATGAACCTAACTCCGAGAGGCAGGATCATTCTTCTCAGGGAACTTATCCCAAGGATACCTTTTCTTATAGACCTCCCAAATCAAATATTCCATGTCAGTAAGGAGTCGATCCCCCTTCCGCTGTGGGGCCTGCATAAACTCAGGAACCACCAAATCAGGCGGAAACGGCCACTTCCGAAGCTCACTGGGGCAAGTCGCATAACGAGGCAGGGGATCACGAAACACCCCCTCCTTGGAAGCAGAAGACATCAAAGAAGCGTACGTAGGCCGCTGAGACGGCTATGCCACCGAACGCACAGGAGAAGGTGACGGTTGACGTAATGGTAACACCTCCACCGGTACCGCAGGAGCTACAAAGGAGACGGCAAGAGACGGAAGAGGCGACAAGACCGCTGCCGACAAAACAGGGAACGAGGAAGGGGGCACGGACCCCCCGGAGCGAGCAGCCTTTTTCAAGACCACCACCAGGTCACCACACTCACCATGAACCTCAGCAGGGGGAACCCCCCCCTCCCCATGAAGAACCGGAACCATCCGACACAGGCGATGCACCCGAATCAGGACCCGCAAACACCACACCGGAAGGAGAGGCCGAAACACCGGCACCGGTATCCGCAGGCAAATGCACCTCCGCCACCACCATAGATTGCAACGCAACCGAACCCACCCCGCCGTCGCCGGAAGATCCACAGTCGTCGAACTCACCAACATCAACCCATGCAGCAGAAGAACGACGGTAATGCTTGGACTCCGACCGTACATCATCAGAGCCGGAGGCGGACCCAGAAACATGGGCCCCACAAGCCGGGCGAACCGACGCACGACGGCAGCAGCTTCAACCACAGGGGGAACTAGGCTTCACACAACTGGAGGTGCGTCCGCCACCCTTCCACCCATCACAGTCAGGACACAAGTCGAGGGCGCAGGGCCATGCGCAGTAGCAGGAGACGAGGAAGCGGATGGCGCCGAGGACGCACAGAGATCGCCCGGAAGACCCTCAGGAGAAGCCGGAACATCGACCAGAGCAAGAAGAACCGCTGACGGCGCCGCAACATCTGGAGTCGTACTCGGAGAAGCAGGGGAAGCCTCAGCAGCGATCGGGACGTCCAGCTCCTCACCCCCGGAGTCCTCTTCCACAGGGAGCAGCGGGAAATCCTCTTCCTTGAACATGTTCACGGGAGCAGTTGCAGCCTGATACCCCAACAGGCCACAACGAAAACATGTCCGTGGTTGCCGGGCATAGTACACCCGTAAGTAGTACCCTAAAAGTCGGACAGAAGATGGAATATCCGACCTCAGGCGCATCCCTAGGGTACAAATGTTGGTCCTCATACCCGTAAACTTGCCAGAAGACAGGGTGTGCATCCGCACACTAACGATGGCGCCAAACCGCTGGAAGAAACGCCAGAGGAGGGTCTCGGGAAACTCCATGTGGGCCCCATGGACATTCACATACATCATGGCACCGCTACGATACGTAATGGACACAGATCCGGTGCCATCCTGCAGCTGCAAGGTGTCCCTCGTACCTCTGGAGAAAGTCATGGTACACCACTTCTCCCAAAACTTTATAACTACACGGTGAGCAGTTACCAGCCCAACACCGTACATGTCCATTACCGAGATATGGAGCATGTCACACATGACAAGCTCCATTACAGGGTACCCCGCACGTCCAGTAAACTCCAATCCCATGGAATTGACCCTCACAACAGGGGGAAAGATGGCCGCCCATCGCAAACGCGCTACGTCCACACAAAGCAGGAGGGAACAGCAGGGAGGGTAGAGACACCCACACGCCATGCCGACTAAGGCAAACACCTCAACCACCAGAGAGGCCAGGCGACACGTCTGCACCTCAAGGCTGCTAGAGCGCAACTCCTAATTTAAATATTTTGTTAGTATTTTTTGTTTTTGATTTGAAAACATGAAAATGGACAACACATTTAGTTCACAACTGGGAATGTGCAACAAACAGCTATGAATCCACTGGCTACAACGTTAACTGCTTTCTTCACGTTATGTCAAAATTACGTTTTTGCGAAAATAATGCTGTATTCGGAAGTGCCTACGTATTACACATGGAATGGCAGTAGAAAATCATTTAAACGACGCAAACGAGAAGAGCGAGTCGACGGACAACTTGGCATATTCAAATAAACTATGATAGGCAGACTGTTCACCGTGCATTCTAATCAGGATGAATGCTTCTTTCTTCACATGCTGTTGGTTAATGTGCCTGGTCCAACGTCTATCCAGTAATTTAGATTTGTCAACAGCAAATCACATGCCACTTCCCGTAGTGCATGTCAAGCTCTGAATTTATTGGAGAACGACCGGCATTGAGAAGTATTCATTAATGACGCGTCCAACACGTCACATCCGAATCAAATTCGTGCATTGTTTGCAATCATATTGACCACCTGGGTCTCCGTTATCTCCAACAGCGTTATGGGAGAAATATAAATCGCACATGGCTTAAGTTATTATCCGTCGAATACGCATGGAAAATTCAAATATGAAAATAGATTTTACAGCAAAAATCTACAAAGAAGCGTTGATAATGAGTGGGGACTTGTGCTTAAAACTCGCGAACAAAGTTCTCAATCAATTGGAAATGCCATCACTGAATCGATCTGCTTCTGCTTCGTTCGATGTAGAATTGCGTCTTGTACAAAATTACCACACGGGGGATCTGTTGTCGTATGTTTAATCAAATATCCCTAGGATAACGCTTGAGCAAAAAGGCATTAACAATCAAATAATTTAAACTGTCAATAACGGCCTTGGAGAAATCTTCTTAGATGCGCCAGGAGGAACTGGTAAAACCTTTTTAATTAGATTGATTGTGGCAGCATTTCGATCCCAAAATGGCATAACCTTAGCTCTTGCATCGTCCGGAATTGCTGCGATATTGCTACCAGGTGAAAGAACTGTTACTTCGGCTTTGGAATCGCCTTTGACCATGCATTCAGTGAAGCTCCGACGTGCAACATGTCCAAAGCATCCGGCATGGGAAAAGTATTGCAGAAATGCAAACTTATTATTTGGGATGAATGCACATTGCCCCACAAAAAAATGCTAGAGGCTCTTGACCGATCATTGCAAGATTTGCGTGGAAACATCAGACCATTTGGGAACGCATTAATATTCCTTGGAGGAGATTTCAGGAAAACATTACCTGTAATTCCTCGATTGAGACGAGTAGACGAAATAAATGCTTGCCTGAAATTCTATACTTTGTGGAGTAATGTAAACACATTTAAATTAACTACAAATATGCGTGTAGTTATGTAGCTACTGCAAAACGATCCATCAGCTGTTCATGTGGCCTTGAACAAAACGTCTACGATCTGAACAATATTATTCAGTCTAACATTCAAAGCGAGGGAATCACAGACAAGTCCGTTCGACACTGTTGTGGAAGCAGATGAAGCGGTTAATTATCCAACAGAACTTTTTAAGTCACTCGATCTGCCAGGGATACCATCACACGTACGACAATTGAAAATC
>WNGS01123868.1:25403-35751 GCA_020271785.1 Procambarus virginalis
TCCTTGCCAATTAACATGTTGCGAAATATCAACCAGCCAAAACTTTGCAAACTTCACGCTCCTTGCAGTAAAAAAAAATAATCAGCGATGTCATAGAAGCAACAGTCTGGACAGGACCTGTCAAAGGGGAAGATGTCCTTATTCCTCGCATTCCTATAATTCCAACAGATATGCCATTTCAATTTAAGAGATTGTAATTTCCAATTCAAATGACGTTTGCAATCACCGTCAACAAAGCTCAGGGCCAATCTTTAGAATTGAGCAGTTTGTATCTAGACACGGATTGCTTCTCACGTGGACAATTATATGTTGCGTGTTCTAGAGTCGGCAAACTAGACAATTTCTATATCTCCTCAGACAATGGAACAACAAAAAATTTTGTATACCCACAAAATTGTGAAATTAAACATATTAGAAACGTGAGCTTTCTCTTTTCTTTCTTTCCCATTTAACCAGACTGAGCCACAGCAGCGCGTGGCGGGAACTGCTAGTATATCAATATAAATAAAAATGGAAATGTTCGTTAGTTCAAAATCGCTAATCTCCGAAAGTTCTTCACCGATTGCTTTGAAATTTTCACACAACGCTCCATTTGCATCCGAGCAGGTTTTTATATACATACTATATAGATGTCACGTCTGTGATGGTAAAAACCCATGCTGTTTCGGAAAAACTGTGTTTTTCATGTGTTTTTCATGTGAGGGAAATCTTCGAACCTCTTTACTGATTGCTTTGAAATTTTGAAACAACGTTACATTCGAATAGGCGCGTCTTTTTAAATATCTACTCTATACATGCCTCACCTGTGACTGGAAAAAAAAAAATTTTTGTTAAACAGTGCCATCTGTTGAACATAAAAGCAACACACCCTGTAATCTCCGAAAGTTCTTCACTGATTGCTTTGAAATTTTGACACAACGTTGCATTCGATTGGGCGTGTCTTTTTATATACCTACTATAAAGATGTCACCCCTGTGACAGGTAAAACTATGCTTTTCTTGAAAAACAGCGCCATCTGTTGCATGTATGAGCAACACACATGCTATACTAGATATGTTACAATTCCATTTCAATGTTTCTGATTGCACTGATAAATTGAATTTTCATTGATTTTGAATTATTTTAATTTTGATTTAATTATTTTGTGTGAATTGCGCTGGAATTGAGCTGTGTTGTTTACCAGACCGTTCATTTCGTGAGTATAATTTATTTTTATATTTTTTCATATTTTCATTTCATTTTTTAACTGTTTTTCTTATATTTTAGTGATGGGAACATCAGACCATTTGGGAGGCATTGGATGAGGGAGTGGGAATGGTGGGGATGACGAGGGGACGGAAGTGAGAGATGGTGGGGGAGGACGAGGGGACAAAGGAGGGGATAATGGTGGGGACGAACGAGGGGACGGGGGAGTTTGGGATGGTGGGGACGAAGGGATAGGGGAATGGTGGGAGGACAAAGGGACAGAGGAGTGGGGCATGGTGGAAGGAAGAAGGGATGGTGGAGTGGGTAATGGTTGGGAGGCCGAGGAGATGGGTGAGGGGGGGAATGGTGGGGAGGACTGGGGGACAGGAAGGTTGCTGTGGCTCAGCAACGCACATGCGTTGCTGAGCCACAGCAACGCATGGCCAGGTACTGCTAGAGTATATATATAAAGTGCAGGCCCATCTGTACTAGAGGTCGTCGGCGCAGTAGACTCCAATAGTAGCCGCTTGTGAGGAATCTCCTGTAAGATCTCCACTTGCTGGGATGGGGACCTTCCCCCATCACACTTAAATAGGTGTTCGGGAAGAAGGGAAGTCATTTACAAACCATGAAGCTACTTCTCATATAAGTGGGATGATGCATTGGTTGCAACGAATCGCAATGCTCCTGAAGGTTTCTTAGAGCAGCGAAACATATTACGTCCGGGTCTATCCCCACAGCTGGACGGACGGAAATGATTAAATGACGACACAAAGATGCATGTAGAAGCGTCTTTTTAAATATGCTCTCTTGCTTATTATTGTCCATTGAACTGGTTGTTCACCAATCCAGCCCAATTGGGCCCAATAGCAATGAGGGGTTGTGGTCCAGATAACAACTTACAGATATAAGGGATTCGATACACGGTGACCCACCACTACTCGGGTGGATTCCTAGGGACACTGCCCATCAGACTGAGTATTGAAACTCTGTGGATATTTCAGGGGATTGACGTAAGCCATAACCCCACCCAGAAGATGGTGGCGGGGCACAGGGTGAAGGTCTTTAACCTGAAGCAGGATTTTCTTACTTGCATAACGCGGAAGGAGAGTATCCACCCCGGACACTAGTCCGCTTTGAACCAGAATATCATTAACCCTGAAATGGCTATCAAAAATGCAATCTTCCCTGGTTGAAGATTGCAGTGGCCCCTGTAGGCACCACTGCGGTCGTCCCAGTGGCCTCTGTAGGAGCCCTGAGGCATCCCTGCAGGTCTCACCGGGTTGTTCCTGGACTCATAATCCGAGAAGTCCTCTGCAGTCTCCAAGTTGGTCTTGCTGAAGCAGGAGTCTGTAACGAGCAGTACCATTACAGCAATGAGGACATGCATTCAGCTATTCCCGGCTTGTTTCCTACACTGTGGATATACATAATCTGGCTTAGAGCTTACATATGTAATAGTGGCTCCCACACAGACGCCATGGAACCACTCCGCGCATACATCACACTGTACCATAAATTTTCCATCATATGGCTTCCTGCCCACACAGAAAAGGTGCTTGTACGGTAATGATGCTTGCTCCTGAATATTTGAAATTTGTTACTTAAACTTATTAATCCAGGCTGGACACACACGGTCCATGCATTTTTTCAGTCGATCATGATTCACGAGTCATGCTGGGGTTTGACCCTGAATAGGCAAGATGAGAACTTGTGAATGAGAAAGAGAGAAAGCTTTTCCACTGTGGCGAAAGCTTTTTACACTACCCTCTCACCTGTACAGTATCTAATAGGTAAAACAGGTCACCTTTTTCATAGGCATGTAACTGTGCTAGCATGTCAATCTTTCTTCATCCGTTCCTGGTTGGTAGAGAGAGATTTCCTGGCCAATCAATGCGCCTTCTCGATTTCCCTCTGCAAATTCGCTAAATATGATATAAGTTATCATATTTAGGCTTAAGCTGCACCTCCTGGCTTAAGCTGCACCTCACGGGGATACATTAAAGCTATAAGCTGGTTAGTTTTACAACCGAGCATTAATTTATTGGGAGTGAATCCAGTCTAGCGATTCACACTTGATCTGATGGCTCCTGCTATGTGCTGGACGAAGGTGTCCCATTTGTCATGTTGTGAGCTAGCATAGCACTGCAGCGCATCCATGAGTGTTCTATCAAATCTTTCCACCTGGCCATTCGCTGTGGGTCTATAGGCAGTAGTACAGGCCTTATGAACTTGCATCAATTCACAGGCTTCAGTAAATAGGTCCCTTTCGAAATTCCGACTTTGATACTGTGAAGATTTCAAATTGATACCCATTCTCCACATGGAAAGTCTTGCACTGGAATGTCCAGTCAAAAGTGGGTACACACATGCTGGGCGCATCCATCCCAGAATAAGTAGTCTGAGTTAGAGTGTTTCTTTCCCACTCGGTGTTGTATCTTTAAATCGTATCGGCTCTGCTCTTCCAACCAACGAGCATAATGGCCCTAGGGGTTCTTAAACCTAGTCAGCCAAACCAAACTGCAATGGTCGGTGCGAATCGCAAAAGGCCGCCCCAAGAGATAGTGCCAAAAGAACTTTGTGGACCGAGTAAGTAAGTAATTATCAAAAGAAGGCACCAAACCGGGAAGGCTATGTAGCACCATCAAATGTGCGGAATAATCAGAGGGCGCTAAATATCACCAAGGATGCCAATACTAGAACAAAAACACACAAGGCGAATGATATCAAAAGTATCCGAGTCACCAAGAATTCTATTGAGGGACAGGTGACCGCGAGGGGCGGTCGGAAAGCAAGACACATGCTCGTCCTGAAAGTCAGGACATTGAAGAAGGACATGCACGATCGTAAGAGGGACAATGCAATTAGGACAATAAGGAACAGGGCGGCGCTCCATCAAGTGACCATGGGTTAAGCGAGTATGGCCAATACGCAACGTCGCCAGAGCAGTTTCCCATCGCCGGTTACGGTGGTAGGAGGACGGCCACGAGGAAACAACATTTAAGAGTAGGTAGTTTGTTACCAGTAACAGACGACCAAGATGCCTGCCAACAGGTAAGGATGGAAGAATTGATAACTGGGTAAAAGTCGGAATATGGTATACCTTTACGAGAGATGGAACAAGAGTGGACAGCTTCCTTGGCAGCAGCATCCGCACGCTCATTTAAAGACACACCAATATGGCTGATAACTCAATAAAACTCAACCGACTTAAATTTATTGTGAACAAGAAACAGCCAATGCTGGCTCTCGACAACTACTGGATGAACCGGATTAAAGGACCCGAGAGCCATGAGGGCACTACGAGAGTCAACAACAACTACAAAGGAAGACTGACAACGAGAAAGCAGGAGACGAAAAGCATAGAGAATAGCATAAAGCTCCACTGTGAAGATGCTAGTCTCTGGAGGTAAGCGACACATATAAGTGCGATCAGGAAAAACAACAGAGTAGCCAATACCGTACGCAGACTTAGACCCATCGGTGAAGAAAAAAACGGAGCAGGAGTGAAAAGAAAAGTTCTCAAGGGAAAAGGTGCCTTAGAATCGTAGGAGGGGTAAAAGCTGTAGTGATGCGGGTCAAGGATGTACAAAACCGAGGAAGGGGGACTCTCCACGGGGGCAAAGAAGGAACAACACGAGGAGAAACATTAGAAACAAGAACGGAAAGAGAATCCTGTAAGCGAGATAACCGGACAGAAGGAGGGAGGTGGTGAAGAGGAACAGGAACCGCAGGAGGGGTAAAAGTTAAAGCACGACAGAGGCGAGAGGAAGGATGTTGTAAGGACCACGGGGGTCAATGCAAAACTGGCGTATGCAATTACCTTTTCTTGTCATTCTCGAATCTGTAGTAGTTCCGCTACAGTCTCTTACTTGGTCTCGCCTCTCTGCATCTTGCTCGTCTGTGTCTGAAGTTGTATGACCTGCCGGTACCTCGCTCTCCAGGGAGGAAAAATATATCTTCTGGGTCACTTCTTCCTCGCAATGTACTTGCTCAAAATTTAAACCCTCGTCATGGGGCACTGTACCCTGTTGTTGACAGAACTGTATCTTCCAGAGACTCACAAATCTTGTTTACACCCATGTACCGTATGTCGGCAGACGCCGAGACACATTTGCAAATACTGCCTGGAAGGTCTGCTTATATTCCGTGTGGATGTTCATTGAGGGTATTTGGAAGTTGCTAGCTTCTGACCATTGTGGATGCTGCGTCGTCCTCGCGTGGTGCTCAGCCACATCTAGCTGGCCTGTTACGAAATGGGTCAGATCTAGGCTTGTTGAACCGACCCTGCCATGTTTAAAGACAATTTATCATCATTGAACGAGACCCGTAGCTTATTGCTAGGAATTTTCCCATGTTAGCCATGTTAGAATTTTCCCAGGGTCATGTCCCATGACCCTGTTCCAGTCACCCTTGGGCCTTGAACAATCCCGAACATAATGGCCTTCTACCTAACACTTGAAACAATCATTACTCCACCTAGGCGACGGGCTACAGCAAAGACGAGGCGACAGAATAGCGGCTGAGAGACACCTCAAACCCTAGCACACATCGTCCAGTTTGTAGTGAATCCCTGAAATTCCCTCAGCCAAGTTGTCTAATCTTGCATCAATACCTGTAGGAGGGAGAAAATCTGACCCTGCACTTATCTGCAGACAAGTGCTGGTACCACGATCAGAAGGACTAGTGGCCGGAGAGAAACCTGGAGACTTTGTGCGATTGCGTGGGCGGGAACCAAAAGCAATATTACCTCAGGAAGAGTGTTCGTACTGGGAGGATCTGCCCACAGCATTCACCAATACTGCTGGGCCTTGGGACATGCGCTGATACGAGCCCTATTTGGAGGGGACCTGAGGACCTGTAAATAGCAAAATGTGTGGTCCCGATCAATAGCCTCCTCCATTTATGAATTCTTTTCATTTGAAATGTATTCTGCCAAACTCTTATCATGTAATCCCTGGCCAAATTGCATTACCGCCATCTGCTCTTCCTCCTACCGTGGCACATGTTTGTAGGCTCGATGAGCCAAATGCTGGACTCTGCCCAATCAACTAAGTCCTCAGACTCCCGATGAACCTTCACCATTGCCACATCCAAGACTTCCCTGTCCCCAGACTGCTTGACCAGCTTATGCATCATTCGAGTATGGATGGATCCTGAGCAAGTACGCGATTGTAAAAATTGCTCACTACCCCCTTGAGACACCAACCCAACTGTGTCAGTTAGGTAGAACCATTCCAGTCCTCTCCAGAGACTTAGGATGCAAAACGACCAGATAAAGGAGCCCAATCGGACTTTGTTACGAACCCTTCGCAACAGGGTTCTTTATACACTGTGATCCTACTCAAGTTCAGAGGACCCTAATCTTGGTGGAAATGTAGTGTAATGTTTAAAAGGTAATATTAAAAGAGACACTTAAAATATCCGTTATTATTTCCCATCACCATTAGAATCCATATCCATATATATAAATTATATATAATATTTTATATATATATATACTGACGGTGTTCCCCCCCTTCTAATTCTCCCACGCCTGCTGTAAGAGTCATGTCCACTATTCCCGAGCGTTCTCTACATTGCAGGCAACAATTGAACATGTGTGGGAGAGAACAGTATTCTCGAAGAGCCGAGAAATTTGCGAAAATGTAACATTTTGTCCTGTGGGATAGGCCCTTTAGGGAGCCAATATGGCGCTGGCAAGTCTGTTCTCCCGCCAAAACTGTGTGACGTCAGTGGCGCCAGATTGGTCACCGTCAGCGACATGGCACTGGGAGCCAATGAAAACCAACTTTGGGAAAAGTGACGTCACATAGGCATAGGGGGTCCGCCCGTGTTGGCGCCAGGCGACATCAGTCTTTCACGACACGTCCGAGAGGTAGGACGCGCGATCGGTCATCCTGTCAGAGTGACGGATTTACCGAACTCCGGTGGATTTAAGCGTCTCCAGTTGTTGGCACGCACTCTGTGAGGTCTTCCTGTAACCCAAAAGTGGCTCAGATAAGGAATTGACAAAATATTGAGCAACAAGTGCTCAGGGACAGGTGCGTTGCAAGAAGTGGGCCGGGCATCGACGTGTGTCGTCGTTGGCAGTTCACCAGTATAAGAGGCAGCTTAGTGGCCGGGCCACCCACCGTGAGTGAACCAGGTTGACAGCCTTGTCAACCAGGTTGAACGTGTGATCGACGATCCTGTCAAGTTTGACAGTAACCCCACCTTCGTGGAACCCTACGAGTCAACAGTGGATGCAAGCACGTCGAGAAGTCTTCCCAAATACCTAGCGATATATCTAGACGACGAGGGAATTGACAGTGTTGTGAGCTTCAAGAGCTCTGAAGTCGGGTGCTGTGCGTGTGTCGTCCGGGACGGCTGATAACTTCAGTGACTTCGTAGTGGTGAGAGGCAGTTACTCTGGGAGTACAGTGACAAGGACTAATTGGGAAACGTACGACGACAGCCGAGACGTAGGCTGGCTGCCGTAGTTGGGAGGAAAGTTGACGGCCAGGAGACCGACTTCAACCCAGCGACGTACTGTAGGGAAAGAAGCACGGACCTGCTGTGTACAGAAGCGGCGAGACGCGACATCCTAAGGCGTGGGGCTTGTGTTTCTGGATGAACGAGGCGAGAGCCTGGACCAGGAGCTACAACCCAACTGTCATCCTAGGATAGGTGAAGTAGGTGTTTACAGTTCCCTCCCATTTCCCCTTTAGTTAGCTATATATATTCTTGTCAGTATATTTTGTATGTCGTGAGCAAGTCTCACTTGAGTTTAAGTCACAGAGTGCACAGTATGTGGTGAGGCTACCCAGAGCGCTCACAGTATCAATTTACATATATATCTATGTGTGGGTGTGTGCAAGCACCAAGATTCATCAGAGAATTTACTGTGACTATTATTATTGATCTGTGATTATTATTATTATATATATTGGTAGTGAACCAGATATTGGTGTATTGTTCTCTATAATCTATTGATATAAATGCCTGAGGATTAATCTCTATAATCTATCATATAAATGCCTGTGGATTGATCTCTATAATCTATTGATATAAATGCCTGTGGATTGATCTCTATAATCTATTGATATAAGTGCCCGTGTGTTGATCTCCATAATCTATCGATATAAATGCCTGTGTGTTGATCTCTATGATCTATTGATATATATATGCCTGAAGTTCGATTACTGATTTATATATGACATGATTGTGTGCTGAATAATATCATATACGTGAAGTGTTTGCCAGTGATATCTCTTTAAGAGGAAGTATAAATATAAAGAAAAGTTCAGTGATCAAGTGAGTGCATTCACAGTAAATATTATTAAGAATAGAGTAATCTTTTGGTACAGTGAAAGGTCACTGTGAGAGTATTGTGAATAAGATGTTGATCGTGAGGCCAGTGAAATCATAAGTAAGCCATGTGAACGTTGAATAGTGTTTTGGAAAAAGTTAAATAAACGGTGATCGTGACAATTAGAAAACAAGTACTAGTCTTTCCCACGATCGCGAGGGCCCGGTCAGCTGGCATTTCTGACAGGTGACACGTGCCGATGTTGCCATATGGTGCGCTCTAGAATATTATGCTATGAATGGAGCAATCGTCATATATTAATTCTGATACATTGATGCATATATATTTCTCGTTGTTTTTAAGTAAAATACCAAAACTCTTTGGTGTTTGATATCATCCCCTCCATTTATCTTGTGACCGTGTTATGATATAAAGTAGAGTGACCTGCCTGATACTATATTACTGGATTTGGCTCTTGCCACAATTACACCTGACCACTGCAGTGTTACTGGACATCTAACAAAACCAGTTGGCGACCTTGAAGGCTATGTAAGAGTTCGGTGTCGGGAGGGCCACAGATTGAGGGAACGATCTGTGCACCCACTCATCTCATAATCTAAAGGCCGGTTGTGAGATCGACTGGGATACTCTCCGAGGCCAGCAGTGGAGCCTAAGGGATTGAGGGAAGACCCGCCGAACGACGGTGAGTAAGGGTTATGGTTGGAGCAACCACCTGGAAAGGAGATCCAGTCTACTGTTGCTTTAACCCTTCTCTTACGAGAACACCGTGAAACCCCGACATTGGCGACCTTGCCAGGATAAGAGCAAGATCAAGGTGGTAATTGTGGTATTAAATATCAGGCCTAGGTTTTCACTCATTGTCACAAGATGGAGGGTGATAAAGTAGCCAGGTTTATAGACACGAGAGACGAGCAAGTACTGGAGGAGTGCACCAAGGCACAGCTGCAGACGATCGCCGACCACTTTGGGATCAAGTTGAGAGCTTCCAAAGTGGGAGAAAGAAGACTTGAGATCATGGCACAGCTCAAGGCACGTGATGAAGCCTTAGGAGAGGAGCGGCCACAGACACCTGCCAGTGGAGG
Organism: Procambarus virginalis; assembly: GCA_020271785.1. Lineage (NCBI taxonomy): Eukaryota > Metazoa > Arthropoda > Malacostraca > Decapoda > Cambaridae > Procambarus > Procambarus virginalis. The sequence goes on from WNGS01123868.1 coordinate 34,983, forward strand.
AGAGAACCTGAGTACCGGTGGCAGCAGCCGGGGATCCAGTGGCAGCAGGCGCAGTATCAAGCTAGAAATAATGAAGATGCAGATAGAAGCACAGCTGCGCAAGGAAGAGCGCGAACAAGAAGCACAGCTGAAGCGTGAGGAAGCAGAAAGAGAAGCACAGCTGCGCAGAGAAGAAAGAGAAGCACAGCTGAGGCGCGAGGAAGCAGAGAGAGAAGCACAGCTGAGGCGCGAGGAAGCAGAGAGAGAAGCTCAGCTGAAGCGCGAAGAAGCACAGCTGCGCAGAGAAGAACGAGAGGCACAGCAGCAAAGAGAAGAACGAGAGGCACAGCAGCAACGAGAAGAACGAGAGGCAGAAGCACAGCAGCGTAGAGAAGAACGAGAGGCACAGCAGCAACGAGAAGAACGAGAGGCACAGCTGAAGGAGCGCGAAATAGAAGCTAGGACGAAGCTGCAGGAGGTTGAAGCGAACAAGGAGATTGAGCTGAAGCGAGCTGAGCTAGGACTAGTTCCAACTACCCCACCACAACAGCAGGAAGACCGCCGAGTGAGAGATAGGGATTTGCCCGTCTTCGTGCCTAATGAGGCTGAGGGTTTCTTCGAGCACTTCGAAAGGGTCGCTACGTTGAAGAAGTGGCCGAGGGCAGAGTGGGCGGAGCTAGTTCAAGGAAGGCTCACTGGTGAAGCTCGTGAAGCTTACAACATGCTCGATCTCCAGGAGTGTACCAACTATGATGCAGTAAAACGGGCCGTGCTCCATTCGTTCAAGCTG
>WNGS01123868.1:36751-55423 GCA_020271785.1 Procambarus virginalis
TGCAGATGCCCCTACACCAGGTAACCCTGAGTTCTGTTTATGGATGCCAAACCCTAGTAGTGGGGGTCTGTGCGACGATGCCCACGAGGGAGGCACAGGTCATTTTGGGAAATGACGCATGTGGAGGACGTGTCCTACCGAACCTCGTGAAGGACGAGGAGTGCTGGTGCACCTAGAGAAGAAAGGCGAAGTGTTCGACGCCTGCGGGACGAGAAAGGAATCGCCATGGAGGCGTTCCCTGTCTGTGTTGTACCCCGAGGCAGCGCGAAGGACGAGGAGGCGTGGATCTGATAAGGCCGACGAGGAGACGTCCGACGGCCTGGGATGGATCACCTCGTCATGGAACCCGGAGAACGAGTGGAGGGCGAAGGCAGCCCAGATGTGAGATACAGGTGACCCTCACCAGCTCTCTCGGGATGGACCGCACTCGTCTCGAGGAAATGCAGCAGGCAGAATTCCCCGAGTTGATTGGTAAGGTCAAAGAAGGACGTATTGTCCCGAGAAAGCTACTCACTTTACCAGGCATAAGGCATACTAATGAGGCAGTGGAGACCTGTGAGGATGGAGGTCGGAAAGGCTCTCTAAGTACGAGAGATCAGGTAGCGTTGCCAGTCAAGTGCAGAGCGGCAGTGTTGAGTCCGTTGCACGCTGTTAACTCTGCGGGTCACCTAGGGTGACCACGATGCGACGTTCGACGTCGAGAGAAGTGGCTGGGCAACTACAACATCTTTTCTCTTGGGTGAGGAGGCCCAGGGAAAATCAGGCTGACAGTGGAAATATATTCCGGTCTGAATGTGTCAGACGAACATGATAATTGGGGAGTGATGCAATTCGGTCGTCGCCCTACCGATCGCAGTCGAAGGGGGCGATCGGAAGATTCCACTCCACCTCAGAGACAGCTCTGAGAATGTGCTGCGTAGAGCAGGAAGACGAGTGGGAAGAGACAGCGGGCCCTGTTTTGTTGGCCATTTGCAAAGCAGTGGCAGAACCGTTGAACTTCTCAGTTCCAGCTGGTGAACGGACGTGAGGTGTGGAACCCTCGGTCTGTAGTAGGTAAGCAGTGGACGCCCAGGATGACCTTGAAGACGGTCTGCAGACACATGAGGAGTGTCACACATTGGCGGCTGCAATACTGGCTGGAAGCCAAGATTTTTAGTGGAAAGGACAGCGTAGTCGCAGATGCGTTGTCCCGCATGCACTAACCAGACATGACTCTTATTTTAAGGGGAGGGTATGTGACGGTGTTCCCCCCCTTCTAATTCTCCCACGCCTGCTGTAAGAGTCATGTCCACTATTCCCGAGCGTTCTCTACATTGCAGGCAACAATTGAACATATGTGGAGAGAACAGTATTCTCGAAGAGCCGAGAAATTTGCGAAAATGTAACATTTTGTCCTGTGGGATAGGCCCTTTAGGAAGCCAATATGGCGCTGGCAAGTCTGTTCTCCCGCCAAAACTGTGTGACGTCAGTGGCGCCAGATTGGTCACCGTCAGCGACATGGCACTGGGAGCCAATGAGAACCAACTTTGGAAAAGTGACGTCACATAGGCATAGGGGGTCCGCCCGTGTTGGCGCCAGGCGACATCAGTCTTTCACGACACGTCCGAGAGGTAGGACGCACGATCGGTCATCCTGTCAGAGTGACGGATTTACCGAACTCCGGTGGATTTAAGCGTCTCCAGTTGTTGGCACGCACTCTGTGAGGTCTTCCTGTAACCCAAAAGTGGCTCAGATAAGGAATTGACAAAATATTGAGCAACAAGTGCTCAGGGACAGGTGCGTTGCAAGAAGTGGGCCGGGCATCGATGTGTGTCGTCGTTGGCAGTTCACCAGTATAAGAGGCAGCTTAGTGGCCGGGCCACCCACCGTGAGTGAACCAGGTTGACAACCTTGTCAACCAGGTTGAACGTGTGATCGACGATCCTGTCAAGTTTGACAGTAACCCCACCTTCGTGGAACCCTACGAGTCAACAGTGGATGCAAGCACGTCGAGAAGTCTTCCCAAATACCTAGCGATATATCTAGACGACGAGGGAATTGACAGTGTTGTGAGCTTCAAGAGCTCTGAAGTCGGGTGCTGTGCGTGTGTCGTCCGGGACGACTGATAACTTCAGTGACTTCGTAGTGGTGAGAGGCAGTTACTCTGGGAGTACAGTGACAAGGACTAATTGGGAAACGTACGACGACAGCCGAGACGTAGGCTGGCTGCCGTAGTTGGGAGGAAAGTTGATGGCCAGGAGACCGACTTCGACCCGGCGACGTACTGTAGGGGAAGCACGGACCTGCTGTGTACAGAAGCGGCGAGACGCGACATCCTAAGGCGTGGGGCTTGTGTTTCTGGATGAACGAGGCGAGAGCCTGGACCAGGAGCTACAACCCAACTGTCATCCTAGGATAGGTGAAGTAGGTGTTTACAGTTCCCTCCCATTTCCCCTTTAGTTAGCTATATATATTCTTGTCAGTATATTTTGTATGTCGTGAGCAAGTCTCATTTGAGTTTAAGTCACAGAGTGCACAGTATGTGGTGAGGCTACCCAGAGCGCTCACAGTATCAATTTACATATATATATCTATGTGTGGGTGTGTGCAAGCACCAAGATTCATCAGAGAATTTACTGTGACTACTATTATTGATCTGTGATTATTATTATTATATATATTGGTAGTGGACCAGATATTGGTGTATTGTTCTCTATAATCTATTGATATAAATGCCTGAGGATTAATCTCTATAATCTATCATATAAATGCCTGTGGATTGATCTCTATAATCTATTGATATAAATGCCTGTGGATTGATCTCTATAATCTATTGATATAAGTGCCCGTGTGTTGATCTCCATAATCTATCGATATAAATGCCTGTGTGTTGATCTCTATGATCTATTGATATATATATGCCTGAAGTTCGATTACTGATTTATATATGACATGATTGTGTGCTGAATAATATCATATACGTGAAGTGTTTGCCAGTGATATCTCTTTAAGAGGAAGTATAAATATAAAGAAAAGTTCAGCGATCAAGCGAGTGCATTCACAGTAAATATTATTAAGAGTAGAGTAATCTTTTGGTACAGTGAAAGGTCACTGTGAGAGTATTGTGAATAAGATGATGATCGTGAGGCCAGTGAAATCATAAGTAAGCCATGTGAACGTTGAATAGTGTTTTGGAAAAAGTTAAATAAACGGTGATCGTGACAATTAGAAAACAAGTACTAGTCTTTCCCACGATCGCGAGGGCCCGGTCAGCTGGCATTTCTGACAGGTGACACGTGCCGATGTTGCCATATGGTGCGCTCTAGAATATTATGCTATGAACGGAGCAATCGTCATATATTAATTCTGATACATTGATGCATATATATTTCTCGTTGTTTTTTAAGTAAAATACCAAAACTCTTTGGTGTTTGATATCATCCCCTCCATTTTATCTTGTGACCGTGTTATGATATAAAGTAGAGTGACCTGCCTGATACTATATTACTAGATTTGGCTCTTGCCACAATTACACCTAACCACTGCAGTGTTACTGGACATCTAACAAAACCAGTTGGCGACCTTGAAGGCTATGTAAGAGTTCGGTGTCGGGAGGGCCACAGATTGAGGGAACGATCTGTGCACCCACTCATCTCATAATCTAAAGGCCGGTTGTGAGATCGACTGGGATACTCTCCGAGGCCAGCAGTGGAGCCTAAGGGATTGAGGGAAGACCCGCCGAACGACGGTGAGTAAGGGTTATGGTTGGAGCAACCACCTGGAAAGGAGATCCGGTCTACTGTTGCTTTAACCCTTCTCTTACGAGAACACCGTGAAACCCCGACAATACACACACACACACACACACACCGCTATGAGAGATCAAAAGGATTGGCGTTGCTAGCCCTTACGCTAGCCTGCTTCACGGTTGACAATCACAAAGTGCTTCTGCCGAGGTCTTCTTTGCGGACTCGCTGGTACGCCCTGGCAACAAAGTCAGCAACACTCGACCAGCCCCACTGGCTAGTACCTTCCAGAACCGAAGTCTACAGCGCTTAACCACAGCGATCTCCTAGCCCTACTGGCTAGCACCTCCAGGAGTAAAGTCCACAGTGCTCGACCAGCCCACTAGGCTAGTCCATGCAAGAGTAACGTCCACAGCCCCCGACCAACCCACTTGGCTAGTCCATCCAAGTCGACCTCTGTCTTCCACTGTCCCAACTTCAGGGCCCTCCCTAGCCTGCCTCGGGTCTCTCATTACCTTTCAGCCTGGCAGACTAAAGATGGGAAGCTATAATTATTGGGAGGGTTAACTTGTATAGTTCGGCACCCAGATCGTAGATGGCACCGAAGTCCGTCACAGACTTACCATCATAATCTAACTCACGAGGCAGAGGACTGAAGGAGTTCTGTCGGCGATGGCTGGTCCGCCTGCTGGGTAAGTGCAATCCTTTGAATCTAAATTCTGGGAACTAGCTGACGAATGTTGAATTGGACGCCGATTTGAACGAGACGACCGATCAGATGAGGCACGCTGCTGTCGAGTAAAATGTGTACCTCTAGACCCGTGAGTAACGAGTGATGGAGACTAAGACCTTTGCCTGGTCTGTCTGCGCCTAGCAGCACCTCCAGAAGAAACGGAGGCATTCCCATCGCTTGACTGTGAGTGTCAACGACCCCGTAACATGTGGATCCGAAAGCTGGTGAGGGCTAGAGCCATGTAGGGACTGGTCCATGTCAAGAGATATGGCCGCTAGGAAGGGGGCCGTGATCCGAAGGCGGGAAATATCGTAGATGTTGTCAGCCGTAATTATGCGAGAGTGTCTAAACCTTACACTTCGATTAACCAAAGTGTTTAACACCCCAGGTAGCGACACTAATTCACGGACTGATACTGTGTTTATTCAGAGTGGGGGCATGCTGCACAAATGAAAAGCTTAAGCTTAGAAATATTCTATGCAAAATGTACGCTCACAGCAAGGTTACAGTAACTAACTAAAATAATAGGACATGTCAGGGAATAGACCTAAATTATAGAAATATGTAAAAATAGCACTCCACATCCACCAATGTAACTAATGGATGCAGGCGAGCCTTAAGAAGTATCCAGTATGCTTCAGGGAATAATGAACTTTACAAATTCAAAGAGGAAAGAACATAGGTTGGAGCCCAATATTTAGGATTAACCAAACACAGCATTCCTTCTTCTCAGAATTTGAGGATTTAAACCATACTTGAAATGGCATGGAACACACACACAAAAAAACAAAAAACTGGATAATCTTAAGAAGTTCAAACACCTAAATTAGTCATGCACTTAAATCTTGGGTCATGCACTTAAATCTAGGGCCATGCATTTATGAGCTAGAATATTTTTCAATATAGGGAAATGTCATCAATTCATGTCGACTGTAGATCGCGGTTGTTTCCGAGACACACGTACAACAAGGCACAAACTGGCACACTTAAAAATGCAACTGAAGTGAGAATAGGTATAGATACCCAAGTGTTAAATGTAGGATACCACATGGATTTATGCCACCCTAAAAAGTGAAAATTTCTAAACCACACTTATTTCAGGTAAAAGCTCTTATATTCACTTAAAACTAGATGCATGCACTTATAACTAGATATCTCAATCGATATAAATAAATATGGAAATGTTCGTTCGTTCAAAATTGCTAATCTCCGAAAGTTCTTCTCCGATTGCTTTGAAATTTTCACACAATGTTCCATTCACATCCGAGCAGTTTTTATATATAGGTTTATATTGATGAGCAGGTTTTATTATATTATTGAGCAGGTTTATATTGATGGTCTGTGACGGAAAAAACTTTTTTTTAAATGTGTTTTTCATGTGAGAGAAATCTTCGAAACCCCTTTACCAGCTGCATTGAAATTTTGACACGACGTTGCATTTGATTTGGCGCGTGTTTTATATACCTACTATATATATGCCTTACCTGTGACAGGAAAAAAAACATGTTTTTTTTGAAAAACAACGCCATATGTTTGATGTAAGAGCAATACACACTGTAATCTCACAAAGTTCTTCACTGATTGCTTTGAAATTCTGACACAACATTCCATTCGAATATGCACATGCTTTTTTATACCTATATATAAATGCCACTTCTGTGACAGATAAAACATGTTTTTCTGCAAAAGCTGCGCCATCTGTTGCACGTAATAACGAAACTCACGCAATAGAGGTCACACTTGTGACAGGTAAAAACATTTTTTTTTTAAGAAACAGTGCCATCTGTTGCACGTAAGAGCAACACATTCAATTCTAAGTATGTTACAATTCCATTTCAGCTATTTTGATTGCACTGACAAATTGTATTTTTATAGATCTCGATTGATTTTAATTTTGATTTAATTATTTTGTGTGAGATTGTGTTGGAATTGTGCTGTGTTGTTTGTCACACCATTCATTTTGTGAGTATAGTTTATTTTTAATTTTTTCATTTTTTCATTTTGTCTTTTTAACTATTTCTTATATTTCAGTGATGGGAACATCAGATCATTTGATGTTTCCAATTTTCTGATGGGAACATCAGACCATTTTGGAAAGCATTGGACGAGGGAGTGGGGAATGGTGGGGAGGACAAGGGGACGAGAGTAGGGGACGGTCATGAGTACGTGGGACCAGAGGAGGGGGGGTAATGGTGGGGAGGATGAGAGGACCGGGGAGTTGGGGATGGTTGGGACGAGAGAACAGGGTAGTGGAGAATGGTGGGTAGGATAAGGGGACCGGAGAGTGGGTGGATGGTAGTGATTACGAAGGGACGGGGGAGTGAGGAATGGTTGAGAGGATGCGGTGATGGAGGAGGGGGAAATGGAGGGCAGGACTGGGAGACAAGGGATGGTTGCTGTGGCTAGGCAATGCACATGCGTTGCTGAGCCACAGCAATGCGTAGCATTGCTGTGGCTCAGCAACGCATGTGCTTCACTTCACACATATATATATATATATATATATATATATATAATATATATATATATATATATATATATATATATATATATATATATATATATGTGTGTGAAGTGAAGGAGTGAAGATGTATTCACTCCTTCTGAAGATGTATTAATATACGAAAGTACTTAAGGAAATTCCTGTTTCATTTTTCCTCCGTGGTCTGACATTGTCACATTTTAATCACGTGTTTATTTTCGTGATATACACACACACACACACACACACATATATATATATATATATATATATATATATATATATATATATATATATATATATATATATATATATATATATATATATATATATTTCAAAATCAAATCACCATATTATGAGAATGTTCAGAAACATGTATTTCAGGTAAAATTAGAAACACTTCATGTCGCAATGCAAGTTAGAGAACAGTCGACCCTAAATTAGTTAGAAATACAGATGTAGTAGTTTTCTTGACATGTGTGTCTCACTGGAGCCATTCATCTGAAGAAAGTTTATGCCAAAAATTCACAAGAGCACAAATAATGAAATTGTAGCAAACACTTAAGAAGAACATAAGAACATTAGAATAAAGGTAACTGCAGAAGACCTATTGGCCCATACGAGGTCGCTCCAATTTAAATCACCCAATCCCACTCATATATGTGTCCAACCCACGTTCGAAACAATCCAGGGACCCCACGTCCACCACGTTACGCTGTAATTGCTTCCACAAATCAAAAACCCTGTTGTTGAGTTGAGAACACTTAAGATAACTGAAACACTGAAGAGAATTGAAGTCATTGCAAGTCCACCGCGGGCGTGAGTAAACAATAACACTGAGCCCAGATACGCTCATGAATGGTGGAGCGGAACCCATGTGAATGATAATTACTTCCCCTCTAAGCAAAAAATAAAACACCGTATAAAGCTAGGATATAACAAAACAAAAAGAACTAGAACAGAGAGAACTGAGAACTAGGAACGCCAATAGATGGAGAGGGAAGACAGAATGCAGGAACAAATATGGATGCGGCAGAGCAGGGCGATGGCGTCGTCCAGAGAATCTAGAATATTCCAGAAAATAGCGGAAAAAAAGAAGGGAATTGCCAAGACCGGAAAAAATGGACACTATTAACAGAGCAAGAAGCAGAGAATACGAATGCAACGTTGAAAAACTTGCAGGATGAACGGGAGGTGAAACATACCTGGAGCAAAAGGGTGTAATGAGTACAAACAATATACTCACTCCAACTTCTCATTAGCTTAATGGCGTACCTAATTAGCACTAGTTGCAGAAGCTATAATCTCTTCCCTAATTACAGGTACCAGTTCTTCCATCCTCCTACCCTAGTGGAGGAAGCTGAGGTGTAGTCACCGATTATAAGCACGCATAAAGTGAATAGCCGACAGTACAATTTCCAGTCAAGAATGTAGCACCTCGGCGTGTACAGTTCTAATCGACCCTAAGACGCTACAGCTAGACACACAGAACAGACAGCAGACTAGGACTGCATTGAGCTACAAAGCTCTCCCACATAGAGCTCTGCAACTCCGGCCACACTCAGCTTTCTGCTCTGTTCCAAGCTCCGTCTCATCGTCTACGACACTGCTGTATCCAGGACTACTAAAAATATGAAAACCCACTAAACACTGTGTATCTAATCTACTCAACAACGTAACATAATCGTACGTTACAAAGGCAAGAATACGAAAAATTATGCAGAATCTTGGAAAAACACATGAGATGGTTTTGTGTGCACATAAAGCACAGACACAAAAAATAGGAATAAAATTATCAGACAACACATGAGAAAAACACTGAACAGCAACCAGCAAACTGGAGAACATCTATGGTGCCAAAAAATAAAAAAATATAAAACTAGACTGTAGCATTGAACACAATCTAAGAAATCTCTATTGAAATTTGCAGAGCAATGATGCAGACAGCATGGTGAGGTCCTCTTGATTACCGTGTTGGAAGGAAGGAAGGAACTATCAGGGGGAAAGCACTAAGTCATTATGACTATGTAGCACTTATATATATCGCCTAGTGGTCAGTGCGGCCGACAACGTGGTATGGAATAGGTATCTATCTTGAGGTTATCTTGAGATGATTTCGGGGCTTAGCGTCCCCGCGGTCTGGCCTTCAACCAAACCTCTTTTTTGTTACACACCCACAAGAAGCAGCCCGTAGCAGCTGTCTAATTCTCAGGTACCTATTTACTGCTAGGTGAACAGGGGCATCAGGGTGAAAAAATTATGCCCACTTGTTTCCGTCTCCACCGGGGATAGAACCCGGAACCTCAGGACTACGAATCCCGAGTGATATGATATAATATCAAAGACAAGAGCTCACCTTGAGCAGTAGTCTTCTGGGAGGATGGCTGAAGCAATACTTGGCTTCTCGGAGGAGGTAGAATGGAAGACGGGCAAGGTCTCAGATATCCAGCCAGTAAATAAGAACCCCAAATGTGAATGGGTGCAGGAGCAGGTCAAGGCTGGGTCGAGTACGGTTGTCTTCTGCCTCGCTCTGCCCCCTCCAGAGATGCACAGATACCCTGTACACGGCCACTGTCCACCAATCGGGGTCTAGCTCTACCTAAGATATGAAATGTTCCCTCTGGCAGGCACTATGGTTGTAGTTCCGTCTGTGGTATCTGTATATAGCTGAGATAGTCTTGGTAGTAAGGTTGATGTAAAGTTAAGTCAAAGAATGCAATGCTCATTACTACATTCCATGTTGTTAGGAAAGCAAAGGAGTCTTTACTCAGTTACAAGACTTCAACCAAATTGGGGCTACTTCAGCTTTCTAATGCTGTAGCAATGGAATCTGCAAACAATGTTGATGCTATTGTTGCTGAATTTTCTGATCGGTTTAAATCCATAGGTTGTTACACTGATAGCAAAGTACATCTGCATATCAACCCAGATGTAATTCCAGTTGCCCAACCACATCGCCGACAACCATTCCATACTCGCAAGAAAGTCGATGCCGAACTGGATAGGCTGATAGAACTAGATATCATTGAACCGGTAACAGGCCCAACACCATGGGTAAGCCCAATTGTCACTCCACCAAAGCCGAAGAATCCAGATGAGATACGCATTTGTGTAGACATGCGTGTTCCCAACAAGGCAATAATGCGTGAATGCCATCCTACACCCACTGTAGATGATATGATCTACCGCTTGAATGGTGCAACTGTATTCAGCAAGTTAGATTTAAACAAGGGCTATCATCAGCTTGAACTTGATGATGAGAGTCGATTCATCACAACGTTTACGACACATCGAGGTCTGTATAGGTACAAGCGCCTGAGTTTTGGTATTAACAGTGCTGCTGAAGTATTCCAGCACATCATCAGCCAGGTATTGCAAGATATACCTAATGCTGACAACATGTCTGATGACATCATTGTTTATGGCCGTACCCAAGCTGAACACGACAAAGCTCTTCGTGCAACATTGCAACGCTTACGAGAAAAGAATTTGACGCTAAGCCGAGCAAAGTGTGAGCTCAATCAACATAAAATTGAATTCTTTGGACATGTACTTAGTGACAAAGGTCTGTTTCCAGATCCTAAGAAAGTTGCAGATATCAAGAATGCTGCACCTCCTTCAGCATCCACTGAAGTACATAGTTTTCTGGGAATGGCAAACTACTGTTCTCGCTTCATTCCAGATTTTGCTACCATTACGAAACCTCTACGTGAGCTCTTGAAGAAAAATGCATCATGGTACTGGAGCGATATCGAGCAAAATGCATTTGATGCTGTGAAAGATGCATTAGTAGAGAATGCGACTGCTGCTTACTTTGACCCATCAATGGACACTGAGTTAACGGTGGATGCTAGTCCTGTTGGTTTAGGTGCTGCGTTAGCCCAACACAAACCTGGTCAACCAGATTCAAGAGTAGTAATTGCCTACGCCAGCCGTTCTCTCACAGATGTTGAGCAACGATACAGTCAGACAGAGAAGGAAGCTCTTGCTCTTGTATGGGGCTGTGAACACTTCAATGTGTATCTGCTTGGTGCACCCTTTACCACGATAGTCACTGACCACAAACCGTTGGAGACCATCTTCAATAATCCAAAGTCCAAACCACCAGCTCGCATTGAGAGATGGGCTCTTCGTCTGCAACCATACAACTTTACGGTGAAATACAAGCCTGGTGCAGGCAATCCCGCTGATTACATCAGTCGACATCCTGCCAACAGTTTCACCATCACCAAGCATCAGCAAGTTGCCGAGGAATATGTACACTCTGTAACCTGTGATGCAGTCCCCAAGGCTCTCACTCTTGATGAAATCCGTACTGCAACCCTAGAGGACCCAACTCTGCAAGCAACAGTGGATGCATTGACCAAGAAAAAGTTATCATAGTGTACTCCCTGAACCTTACATACTTCATGACTGTTAGTAACAGTGGCAGAACCGTTATTGGCACTGCACTCCATGACACGAGCATCATGTGCAGCATCTTCCATTCGACGAGCCATATCCAGTATCTTGGTAAGAGAACTTTCATCATCAACAAGTTCTAGAGCTCTTCGACGGAGACGTGTAGATGTGCATGTTTCAATTATTTGATGTTTGATTTCTTTGTCAACATCAGCAAACTCACAATGGGCTGCTAAACCCTGCAGACGTGTATGGCATTGATCAACAGTTTCATTAGAGAGTTGTTTTGCTCTCCTGAAATGCATAATTTCCATAGCAGTATTTTGCCTTGGTTTGAAATGCTCAGTTAATTTGGCTTTGGCAGTGTCATAATCTTTGGCACCACCAGTGTCTTTCAGTGTATCAAAGATGTCACAAACTCTATCACCTGCATAATGAAGTAGAAAGGCACGCTTTCTTTCAGCACTTTTGATGTGAGAAACTATCAACAAATTTTCAAACCTTTTAAGCCATTTGACCCACCTCTGTGACAGGTTTGTCTGGTCACAGTCAGGATCAAATGCAAGAAACTGAGGTATATTTGCCATTTTTACTGAATAAATGTAAATTTATCACTTAAAATGTTCCTCAGAATATATAACACTTACTGCACTGTATATGTTATTTAAGAATTCACTGTAATTACTTTAATTTTGCAAAGCACACAAGCATTTTAATGCAAAAGTTTACAACAGTGCACAACACAGCAGCAACTGATTTCTTACCTAACCCTTGTGTACATGTGTTGTTCCTACTCACAGCAACACAGCAGTTGTTAGCAGTTGGTACAGCAGTTGTCAGCAGTTGGTACAGCAGTTGGCAGTAGTAGGCAGCAGTTGGTACAGCAGTTGGTGCAGCAGTAGGCAGCAGTTGGCACAGCAGTTGGTTCACAGCGTGAAGAATTTTGTAGCACGAAGCGTCGTTTCGTAACCAAAACATCGGGTTTTGTACACTGCATCAAAGCGTCGTCTCGTACACAGCGTCGTCTCGCAGATTACTCAGTACACAGCTTGAGTCAGCACAGCTTGGGATGCACACAGCATTGGCCAGCACACAGCAACGGCCAGCACACAGCAACGATCAGCACACAGCAACAGTCAGCACAAATAAGCATGGGGTATGGTGCTCACAGCTTCTCTTTCCTCCTCCGGGCGTGTGAGGCAGCATGCTTCTTCCTTGTGTTTTGTTGAACAAATACCTGCGTTCCCAGTTCATCCTCGTTGCCAATGTGGTATCTGTATATAGCTGAGATAGTCTTGCTAGTAAGGTTGATGTAAAGTCATTCCTGGTTACTGACTTTAATACTTATAAACGATTACATGACTAGAGCTCCCAAGCTGGTGTCGTCCTGTCTCTTTGTTTACCTCTCTTGGCCTCCAGCCGCCGCACATAGAAAACGGATGGTACCATTTTCTGTGAACATGACATCGTCCACAGTTAGTATTGTTGAAGGTATCAATCCCGACGATCTCAGAAGTAGCAGGGTAACCAGATGTCTGGGACTAACACCTGCCGCCCCTTTACATCTGCCACCCAATGACACCTGCAGCTCTACCTCCCACGCTCTGGTGACCACACGCTAGCCAAGATATTCTTCAGAGATGCTGCCGAGGAGTTAGGAGCCGACTTTATCACTAGGGAAGAGGAGTCAGGGCCAGTAATAAGGATATGGTAGAGAGAGAGAGAGCAGTGACAGTGTGTCATAGGTGCCCTTCTTCCCCTATGATATGGCGCAATGCAGTATTGAAATCCTCAGCTACTACTCTACTGTGGATAGTTTGACCTAGCCTAACACAGAGGCTGCATGAAGTGATGTTATAATTGCATAAAGGAATTTATGCATTCACAGCCGATATAAGCAAAGCATTTCATAGGAGTGGGCCTACAAAAGAAGGACCGAAATTACACCAAGTTCATTTGGTTGAAGGATCCAATGGTTGCTGACAGTCAACTTGTGTATAGATTTGCTTCGGTATTGTTTGGAGCAGCTTCTTCGCTGTTTCTACTCCAAGCAACTTTTGATATGCATTTAAAGAAGTCAACGTGTCGGTATAAAGCCGAGAATAGTAACAATCTGTATGTGGCCAACTTCCAAGGGACAGCCAACAGTGAACAAGAACTGCTGTAATTTATTAAAAAGCCAATCGAGAGCTTTGGGGAGCCAACATGTCTCTCTAATCTTGGGCTTCTTAAAATAATTAATATAATGAATTAATTGAAGCATATTTCCTGGCTACCAAGTGCCTGCGCAAATTAAACTGATTGCTGGTGGAAGAGAAATAAAATCAGATTTAATTGCAATTGACCCAGTAACTACTGAGATTAACAAGTTAACTAAGAGGAAATTACTTTACCAAATCGGCAAACCTTTTGAGCCGCTTAGTATTATTAAATCCTATAATAATAAATTGTTGATACAAGTTGAGAAGACTGGCTAGGATAATTCTCTAACTCTAAAGCTGAGAGAAAAATGGAGAGTGCTAGCAAAGGAATTGAATTTTCTTTAGGCAATAAAGTTTCCTTGTAAAGTAAAAAAAATAACCAATTAGTCAATCTACATGTGTTATATGAAGATTCTTCAAAAGCTTATTGCACGTTGGTTTCTTTGGTGACTAAACAACAAGTAAATCTACTTCAAAGACAAGACTGGCACCGGTAAAGAGACAATCTTCGCCACAACTAGCATTAACAGCCTTACTCTTAGCACTGAGGCTAGCTTTTTATTAGAAGTAAACACTAACAAACATCCATTTTCAACAAACAATGGTGTGGTCAGATAAGACGACCACACCACACAATGATGTGGTCAGATGCTGTGATTCAACGGGTGCAGAACAACAACAGTAGGACACCATATGTAAGCAATCGTGCTAAAGAAATTAGAGAATTGTCATCTTGATGCACATTATTGTATGTCTCAAGTAAAGAGAACCCAGCTGACTACTTATCAACTGGACTGATGTTAAAGCAGTTAACTAAAGTCGAGATGAGGTCCCATGGACCTCAGTGACCAATGGCCTACACATAAGTCATTGCGATCAATGTCACTGTTCCCATTGCAGTCCCAGAACCCCACTTGACTCCAGTAATTGACTGAACTCAGTACTCTAATAAATTTACTCAAAGTCTACCAGAATGTGTTTGTGTTCCTTCTTAATTAAGTATCAAACACAGTTTTTTGGGTTCACTTAAATACCGGGTCAAACAAGCACAAATTCGAACATATGGGGGATGATAATGAGAATTTTCTGCCAAGGCCACTCAAGATAAACCCAAACAACAACAACATGCTGGATTGCGGGGAAGATTAGAACACTCAGATGTGAAACATCCTTGTTTCCTTTCCCGGAATTACGGGGTGAGCAGATGTTGTGTTGCATATACACGAGTGTTGCATATACACGAGCACTGCATACATCACGGTGGGGTTCTTGATACTCTCACCTCATTAAGACAACAGTACTGGCTTCCACAAGGGCGTCAGACTGTCAAATCCATAATTAAAGCATGTGATGTTAGCAGGAAGTATGATACTTGGGTGTGTCCTTACCCCAGACCTCCACCACTCCCACGGGAACGAGTAGTGCACCTTCATCTATTTGAGATTAATGGTCTGGACTTCACAGGTTCCATTAACTTGACTGGCACCAAAGATAAAATTCCAATTAAGTTGTACATCTGCTTGTTTGTACATCTACCGCCACTCAAAGGGTTCATTTGGAAGTGACTCTTGATATGAGTGCAGAATCTTTCACAGGGCTGCTGCATGCAGTTCCTGCCTCAAGTTGATGACTTCCAACAACAGGTTCAACTCAGTGGCTGGCGAGGCATGCCTGAGGGAGATCTGGGAAAATGCAGTGGATCCCACTGCCTTAGGACAGAGACAGTGCTAAAGCAGGTTTACATCCCCCAGAGCACTGTGGCACGGTGGTTCTATGAGAGGATTGTGAACAGTGAAATGCTGTTTATGCAAGAACCTACACTGCCGGAAAACAGACCTGCAAGAACTAAAAACTGTAGTCACAGAAGAATTACAAATTGTAGTGTGCTGGTAGAGAGAGGGACGTGTGTGTGTGGTGTGGTGTGTGTGTGTGTGTGTGTGTGGTGTGTGTGTGTGTGTGTGTGTGTGTGTGTGTGTGTGTGTGTGTGTGTGTGTGTGTGTGTGTGTGTCTGTGTGTGTGTGTGCTGCTGGTACTCACCTAGTTGTGCTTGCGGGGGTTGAGCTCTGGCTCTTTGGTCCTGCCTCTCAACTGTCAATCAACAGGTGTACAGGTTCCTGAGCCTACTGGGCTCTATCATATCTACACTTGAAACTGTGTATGGAGTCAGCCTCCACCACATCACTTCCTAATGCATTCCATTTGTCAACCACTCTGACACTAAAAATGTTCTTTCTAATATCTCTGTGGCTCATTTGGGCACTCAGTTTCCACCTGTGTCCCCTAGTCCATGTGCCCCTTGTGTTAAATAGCCTGTCTTTATCTACCCTATCAATTCCCTTGAGAATCTTGAATGTGGTGATCATGTCCCCCCTAACTCTTCTGTTTTCCAGTGAAGTGAGGTTTAATTCCCGTAGTCTCTCCTCGTAGCTCATACCTCTCAGCTCGGGTACTAGTCTGGTGGCAAACCTTTGAACCATTTCCAGTTTGGTCTTATCCTTGACTACATATGGACTCCATGCTGGGGCTGCATATTCCAGGATTGGCCTGACATATGTGGTATACAAAGTTCTGAATGATTCCTTACACATGTTTCTGAATGCCGTTATTATGTTGGCCAGCCTGGCATACGCCGCTGATGTTATCCTCTTGATATGGGCTGCAGGAGACAGGTCTGGCGTGATATCAACCCCCAAGTCTTTTTCTTTCTCTGACTCTTGAAGTATTTCATCTCCCAGATCGTACCTTGCATCTGGCCTTCTGATCCCTACACCTATCTTCATTACATTACATTTGCTTCGGTTAAACTCTAACATCCATTTGTTTGACTATTCCTTCAGCTTGTCTAGGTCTTCTTGAAGCCTCAAGCAGTCCTCCTCTGTCTTAATCCTTCTCATAATTTTCTCATCATCCACAAACATTAAGAGAAATGAATCTATACCCTCCGGGAGATCATTTACATATATCAGAAACAAGATAGGACCGAGTACAGAGCCCTGTGGGGCTCCACTGGTGACTTCACGCCAATCTGATGTCTCACCCCTCACCGTAACTCTCTGCTTCCTATTGCTCAGGTACTCCCTTATCCACTGGAGCACCTAACCAGCTACACCTGCCGTCTCCTGCTTATGTACCAGCCTCTTATGCGGTACTGTGTCAAAGGCTTTCCGACAATCCAAGAAAATGCAGTCTCCCAGCCTTCTCTTTTTTTCTTAATCTTTGTCAGCTGGTCGTAGAATTCTATTGAGCCAGTCAGGCAAGATTTACCTTCCTGAACCCATGTAGGCGATTTGTTACGAAGTCCCTTCTCTCCAGATGTGTTACCAGGTTTTTTCTCATGATCTTCTCCATCACCTTGCATGGTATACAAGTCAAGGACACTGGCCTGTAGTTAAGTGCCTCTTGCCCTTTTTGTATATTGGGACCACAATCCCCGTCTCCCATATTTCTGGTAGGTTTCCTGTCTCCAGTGACCTACTATACACTATGGAAAGTGGCAAGCAAAGTGCCTCTGCACACTCTTTCAGTACCCATGGCAAGATCCCGTCTGGACCAACAGCCTTTCTAACATCCAGATCCAGCAGGTGTCTCTTGACCTCCTCTCTCGTAATTTCGAACCCTTCCAAGGCCTCCTGGTTTACTTCCCTTTCTCCTAGCACAGTGACTTCACCTTGTTCTATTGTGAAGACCTCCTAGAACCTCTTGTTGAGTTCTTCACACACCTCTTTGTCATTCTCTGTATACCTGTCCTCGCCTATTCTAAGTTTCGATACCTGTTCTTTCACTGTTGTTTTCCTTCTGATGTGACTGTTGAGTAGCTTTGGTTCGGTCTTGGCTTTGTTTGCTGTATCATTTTCATAACTTTTCTCTGCTTCTCTTCTCTCCCTGACATACTCATTCCTGGTTCTCTGGTATCTCTCTCTGCTTTCTGGTGTTCTGTTATTCCGGAAGTTCCTCCACGCCCTTTTGTTCAGTTTCTTTGCTTCCATACATGTCCTATTATACCATGGATTCTTCTTTTGCTTATCGGATTTTTCCTTTGGAATGGGATGAACCTGTTTACTGCCTCCTGACACTTTTGGGTAACATAGTCTATCATATCATGTACCGACTTATCTCTGAGGTCTGTGTCCCAAGGTATTTCCCTTAGGAAACTTTTCATCTCCTCATAGTTCCCTTTTCGGTATACCAGCCTTTTGTTTCCTAGTTCTTTTTGGGGGGAGATAATTCCTAGCTCTACCAGGTACTCAAAGTTTAATACACTATGATCATTCATTCACAAGGGTGCTTCCATCTTAATTTCCCTTATATCCCACTCATTTAAGGTAAATATGAAATTAGCATTGCTGGTTCATCTTCTCCACTTATTTTTGTTGGTTCCTTGATGTGCTGGCTTAGAAAGTTTCTTGTTGCCACGTCCAGCAGCTTAGCTCTCCATGTTTTCTGGTCCTCCATGCGGGTCTCTGTTCTCCCAATCTATCTTCCCATGGTTGAAGTCTCCCATGATTAGTAGTCCAGATCCATTCCTGCTAGCAACAGAAGCTGCTCTCTCTATTATGTAATGGTGGCCATGTTGTTTCTATCATATTCCTGTCTGGGTCTTCTGTCATTTGGTGGGGATTATATATGACTACGACTATAATTTTTTGCCTCCAGTTGTTATGGTACCTGTTATGTAGTACCTGAAACCTTCACAGCCCTGAATAACCATCTCCTCAAAATCCCAGCCTTTTCTTACCAGCAGAGCTACACCACCACCACCTCTTTCCTTCCTCTCTTTCCTCATAACATAATAGTCCTGTGGGAACACTGCATTTGTTATGGTTTTCGTTAGCTTTGTTTCTGTGAGAGCTATTATGTCTGGGTTTTTCTCTAGTACCCATTCTCCAAGCTCATTTGCTTTATTTGTAATTCCATCTAATTAGTGTACATTGCCTTGAGGCTCACTTTCTTCTGTCCTTCTCATCGCCTCCTTGGTGAGTGTTCTGCTGGTGGGGGAAGCTGTTCCATGGGTGTGAGGAATTGTGAGGTGGATAACAGGGTTCAGAGGATACTGGGATGAGGGGTGGGGGTCAAGTGAAGGGGAGGGACAGGGAGGGTATGGGGTGAAAGGGGGGGAGGACAGGAAGGAAA
>WNGS01123873.1:0-14506 GCA_020271785.1 Procambarus virginalis
ACCTGTTTTTCTAAACAGGCAAGTGAGTGTGGTTGAAGAGAGTTATGAAATCTTGCGGGAATGTCGGTGTTAGGACGGGTGTAGGTTGTGCAGATGATGAGAGGGCCCATCTGTGTGTGAACTTTAATGGCTAGGAATGTTTGTGAAGCCAATGAGTGTGTAAGAGTTCGTGTTTGTATGAAGAACGGATGAGTATTGCAACTCCTTCATGTGCTTCATCTGGTGATTGGTAAGAGGAGTAGCCATGATGTTTGATTTTATGTGAGTTCGTAATGTATGTGCTATTTAATAATAGCACATCAGGTTTCTCGATCTCAATAAAATCTGACACCATGTGTCTGATGGAGAAATATGCCCGCACATTGAATTGGATGATCTTTATGAATTTTTAGGTTTTGATGAGGTGCTGGTGGGGTTTTGTGCATGTACAGGAGCATGAGGTTTACGTGATTCAATGACTTGGGCAGTTACTGAAGAAGGTGCATCTTGGAGGAGGGTGGTAGGAATTGTGGGTAATGACAGCGGGAGGTGGGAGTAAGACAACGGGTTGCTGAGCGGGCTCGGGACGAGATGAGATGAGTTACAGAAGAAATGACTGGAGTTGTTGGGGGATGGAGGCAGGCAGAAGGCTTATTAACAGGGACCGGGTGAGAGGTATCAGAGGTTGTAGTGTTTGTAGTCTGATTAGAAGTGGAGGGAACAATGTTGGGAGAAGAGGTTGAAAGTGCTTTTGACATGGATGATTCAGTTTGGGATAGTCCAGGATGTGCTGTTTGGTTAGTGGCACCGTTTTCTGTAGCAGTCAGGGGTGGGTTGGGGGGACGTTGTGGGGGAACTGTAGTATTTCCCTCAGCTGAAGTCGTGGTGTTTTGTGGAGTGAAGACTGTAGGCGAGAATGGAGCAGAGCGCAATAGCTGAGTAGGAGGAACAGAGATACTAGGAAGGCCGTTATGAGTGAGAAAGATAGGAAGATAGTCAGCAAAGTCACGGCCATCGTCCTTAGCCTTCAAGTAAGCAGCTTGCACACAGGCAGTGACTCGTTCATATGAAAGGTTCTGAAGAGGAGAATAAGGTGGAGGTGGTGGGTGAGGGAAGAGAGGTGGAGAGGATTGAGTTTGTTGTGCAGTATTATGGAGATGATGTTGCTGGTGAGGTGAAGCATTGAGGACACTGGCATAGGACATTGAGGTGGCTGATGCTGTTTGGTGATGAGACAGGTTATGGGAGGTTGAAGAAGAAGAATGAGGTTGTGCATGAGTGCGAGGTTGGTTATTGCGAAGAGATTTTAGGGTTTGCTTTCTCAAAGGGCAAGATTTGTCAACTGCTGAGTGAGCACCTTGGCAATTGGTGCATTTTAGGATAGGGGCAGAGCACTGAGTATAGAATGGCCTTCAGCAGAGCATTTTGAGCAAATTTGTGTGCTTTTACATCTTCGTGTTTCGTGATTATACTTGTAGCATTTAAAACACTGTAGCAAAGGAAGATAGTCAACTGGACTAATGAGATAGGGAGGAGTGCTGGTGTTGAGGATTTTAATCCCATGATGTAAGAGTTTTGAGCTTCAGTAGGGGAGGAACATTGGATCTTGAGGTTTTTGTATTGGGCACTGGGTATATCTCCATCACAGTAATAGCATTCCTGCGTGAGATGTCTTGAGAGAGATTGATATTGTTAGGTGCTGATAGGACAGAGCTGTCAACATTTCTTACAAGTACAGAGCATTTGGTTTTCTGTTCGATAGTGAGGACAGGAGTCAGTGAGGCTTGTGTGAGTTTACTTAGAGCAGGTTCCCTGAAACAGGCAAAAAGGTCATCTTCTGAGGCAATGAGATATTTTATGATGTTTGTGTTGGCATGTTTGATATGGTTAGTGGCAGGTGTGCCAGTGGCATTGAAGAAGGTAGTGATGCAGTCAATTGTGTCTATGGGTGTGTTTCCAGTGTAGGTCATCCGTAGACAGTGAGCCATTGTGACTCACTATCTACTGACAGTCCCGTGTCTTGTGCCAATCACTGTGATTCCATAAGCTCAGTGGGGGTCAGTGTGTAGGCCAGGTCTAAGACCTGGCCTAAGGGTCTCACCACGAACAAACACCGTGTTCCGGAAGGTTGCAACCCCCAGTTATGGTGGGCTCGCACGATCACGAGATTCCACAACTGGCTCGGCAGTGTCAGAAACGGAAGAATTTTAGAAGAAGAGAAAAAGAATGCACCTATGCCATGACGCAACTGCAAAAGGTGAACTTCCGTCTTCTCACCTGGGCCTGTTCTGGCTCGAAGTGGGGCTGTTCACCTAAATGCAGTCCGACCTGACACAAGCACATTGGACAACACACAGAAGATGCCACGAGGAAGATGTCACTGCTTGGACTAGATGCTGGCTGGGAAGCGCCTGGTTCTGCTCCAATACACTGCTGGCTGGCTGGAACTGGTTTTTGGCTGCACCGAAGTGCTCGTCAAGGCTGGAGAATAGCAGCTGCTGTAGGACAGCGAGACGATGCTGGCTTGCTTTATGGCTGGCGAGCTGATCGATCCATCCACTCACGCACTCAAAGAGGTATCAGACGTTGGTAGAGTGGCGTGCGTAGCGCTCAAGCAGAGGGCCGCCTAAGTCACACTGCGAGCGAGACGAGATGCTACTCCTGCAACGATGCTGATTGGTTTGATGGAGGGAGCTGAGGTGTAATCACCATATAACCCAGCGATGTGTGAACAGCAAGGCAGTACAGTCTCCAGTCAAGAATGTAGTACTCGGCTTGGGCAGTTCTAGTCGACCCAAGACGCTACAGCCTCGACACAGAGCAGACAGCTGACTACGACCGCATCGAGCCGCCACGCTCTCGCTCCCCGAGTTCAGACACTCACAATTCTCAATCGAGCCGCCACGCTCTCCCACATAGAGCTCCACGACTCCGGCCTCACTCAGCTCTCTGCTCTGCTCCAGGCTTCGTCTGGACGTCTACGACACTGCTGTATCCAGGACTACTAAATAAATATGAAACTCACTAAACACTGTGTATCTAATCAACCCAACAACGTAACATAACCGTACGTTACAAGGTATATAAAAAAGATGCGCCTATTCGAATGCAACGTTGTGTCAAAATTTCAAAGCAACGGGCAAAGAGCTTTCTGAGATTTCCGCGTGTGTTGCCCTTACATCCAACAGATGGAGCTGTTTAAAAAAATAACATGTTTTCTCCTGTCACAGTATATAGCACATATATAAAAAGACGCACCTATTCGAATGCAACGTTGTGTCAAAATTTCTAAGCAATTGGTAAAGAAGTCTCGAAGATTTCCCTAACATGGAATCCCATGAAAAACAGTTTTCAGAAAAAGCATGTTTTTATTTACCGTCACAGACGTGACATCTATATAGTACCTATAAAAAAAACCCTACTCGGATGCGAATGGAACTTTGTGTGAACATTTTAAAGCAATCGGTGAAGTACTTTCGGAGATTAGCAAATTTGAACAAACAAACGTTGTTGTTGTTGTTAAAGATTTAGCTACTCAGGACGAAGTGTCCAATTAGCACGGGCTATGGTGAGCCCGTAATTGAGTTTGGTTATACATGATAACCTTTTTCCTGTGATATTTGGGTCTAAGTTTAAAATGGAGGAGGGGATTTCTCTTTTTTCCCTGCTTATTTATCGTTTCTGTTCTAGTGCACTGGTTTTAATCTTGTTTTATTAACATTATCTTGGTGGTAGATGTAGATGCAGAATGCTCACTAATGAGTCCCATTCCTCAACAGCTTTTCTAATCATTGTAGTCGCGGTGGAATGTGCATCTAATGCAGCTGCTGTCGTTGGATTAATGTTGAGTTTGATGCGCAGGGGTTCAGTAGCTTCACATTCCAGTAAGTAGTGCAATAGTGGCGCCTCTGCTTCAGTTTCACATATGTGACACTCTTTAACTATTGGGTTCATTACCATTCCAGCAGCACTTGTAACCAAGCCTGAGTCTGTGCATGGCTACTGCAATGTCTCTGGATATCTTTTTGCCAGGCTTGAAAGAGGAGTAACCAGTGGCTTGTTCGTACCATATCGCAGTGGATCTTCCTTCCGCTACTTTGGCTCTGTGGCGACTTTTGATAGTTGAGAATATTTTCTTCTTGATTTGCTCCTTTATCTGTGAGAAACTTGGAGGTATTTGAACCTGTACAACAGGTAGAGCAGTGGCAGTTTTTGCTAGTGAGTCTGCCTTTTCATTACCATCTATGCCAATGTGACTTGATATCCAATTTAGGGTGATTGACAGTCCTCGATGTTGAATTTCTGTGAGGAGTTGTATATTATCTCTGTGCTGACTGGATAACAATGCCTGGAGCGAAGATTTAGTGTCTGTATGAATGATGACATCATGTAAATTATTCTCAATTGTATAGTTTATTGCCTCCTTCAGGGCAAATAATTCTGTTTGCAATGTTGAGCACCCTCTATTCATGCTCCAGTTGGTTGGTAGTGCTTCATGGTTGGTAGTGTAATGTTGAGCACCCACTATTCAATGTGCTCAATGTTGTGCACAATAGTGCTCAATGTTGAGCACCCACTATTCATGCTTCATGGTTGGTAGTGTAAACTGCTGCCCCAGCAGAACATTTTTCTTGATCAACCGATCCGTCTGTGAAGATCTCTGTAATCAACTTGAACGTTAGATCCCTAGGAAAACACTTCGATGATGTTAGTGCCTTGATTGAAACTATTGACAACAAATTCTCTTTTATTATACTTAATGAAACGTGGCTGAAAGAGGATACTACTCAACTCTTTAACATGCCTAACTACTCAGCAATTCACAACTGTCGTCAAATTCAGAGAGGTGGTGGTACTGCTCTTTACTACCACCAAGAACTAACATGCTTAAATATAATTAGAACTAGAGACAGCTGTGGGGAGTATATCTTCGCCAGTTTCAGAGTCAAGGGTGCCGAGTCTGTCCTGTCTGTGGGTGCAGTCTATAGAATTCCTAACACTGATGTGTCTGAATTCAATTCAAACCTTAGAAATCTAATACTCGATAACAGACTGAACAAAAACCATCTAATTATCGCAGGGGACTTTAATATTGACCTCTGCGAGCCTGAACACCCTACTGCTGTTAGCTTCCTCAACTGTATGAACTCCTGCTTCCTCATACCCTTAATCACTAGACCTACTAGAATCACCGATAGTACGGCCACGACTCTTGATCACATTTGGACCAACATAACCTCTCCGCTCACTTCAGGTATAATCACCGATAGCACTACAGACCATTACCCCACATTTCTCTCAACTAACATTATCAAACCACCTCTTGAGTCAAGGGAATTAAGCTTTAGGCTGCACAATGAAACTGCTATAGACAATTTTATAACTGCTGCTGATAATGTCAACTGGGAATCCGAGTTAGGTAACATCATCAACCTAGCAGTGCAATCTTTTCTTCAAAACACTCTTAACCTTTATAACACCCACTGTCCTAGGCTTTCAAAACAAGTCACAACCAAAAGGCTTAACAATCCTTGGCTTACAAAGGGAATACTTAAATCCATTAATAAAAAACATGACCTTGAGAAGAAGTATAGGTTAGGAACCGTCTCCAAAGAATTTTCAAAGAATTACTCGTTATTGCTATCTAAAATAATTAGACGAGCCAAAACTAAATTCTACGAAGATAGATTTACCCAAATAAAGAGCAACATTAAAAAAACTTGGAGCACAATCTCACAAATATTGGGATCAAAGAAGATTTTTAATAACAAACCAACACTCCTGTCCAGTAACGATGGTCAGCTTTCAGCCTCTGATTCTGCTATTGAGTTCAATAGGTTCTTCTCTTCCATTGGGTCATCCCTTGCAAATGATATTCCAACTTCCAGTACTGATGTTAAGGACTATCTTACAGGTAACTATCCACAGTCTCTGTACCTAAAGCCTACTAATTCCACTGACGTCAATGAGATAATCCTTTCCCTTAAAACCAAGTCTAGTGCCCTTGATGAGATACCAACTTTAATTTACAAAAAAGCCTCCAGATCTTTAGCCCCTGCTATTGCATTGCTCTTCAACAAGTCACTTGAACTCCAAACCTTTCCAGATATTCTAAAGAAAGCGAGAGTAACCCCTGTCCACAAATGTGGTGATCTCACAGATGTTAACAACTACAGACCTATATCAATCCTGCCTAACTTGTCAAAAATATTTGAAAAACTAATCTACAAGCAGCTTTACTCTTATCTAGCCAAACACAATATACTTAGCTCTTGTCAATATGGCTTCAGACCCAAAAAAGCACTAACGATGCACTTATTAGTATGATTAACTTGATTCATGCAGCTCTTGATAAAATGAGTTCCCTGTTGGGTTATTTGTGGACCTGCGTAAGGCTTTTGACACTGTCAACCACCAAAACCTTCTTCTTAAATTACATCATTATGGAGTCAGAGGACACTCCCTGCAATACCTCAAATCTTACCTTACTGACAGGCTCCAGTATGTTTCTGTGAATAATTCAATTTCTCCCACCCTACCCATCAACATCGGTGTTCCTCAGGGCAGCATACTTGGCCCTCTCCTCTTTCTCATCTACATTAATGACCTTCCAAATGCCTCCCAACACCTCAAACCAATTCTTTTTGCTGACGACACAACCTTCATTTACTCCAGTCCTGACCCCCGTGCTCTAAATGCCAAAGTAAATACTGAGCTAAATAAAGTCCATCTTTGGCTAACTGCCAACAAACTAACCCTTAACATTGACAAAACTTTCTATATTCTGTTTGGCAATAAATCCTCTAATCAAATAAATCTCAAAATTAACAATACCCAAATTTGTAACAAATTAGATGGTAAGTTCCTTGGCGTTCTCATTGACCACAAGCTGAATTTCCAGGGACATATTCTAAATATATCAAAAAAAGTTTCAAAAACTGTTGGCATTCTCTCTAAGATCAGATATTATGTACCCCGACCTGCCCTGGTGACTCTCTATTACTCCCTCATCTATCCATATCTCAGCTATGGTATTTGTGCTTGGGGTTCTACTACCCAAAATCATTTACGTCCTCTAATTACTCAACACAAAGCTGCTATTAGGACAATATCCAACTCTGGCCCCAGACATCACTCGGTACCCCTACTCAAATCTCTGAATATGTTAGAAATTAAGTCACTGCACATTCTCTCATGTGTATCATACATATATAAAACGCTGAACTGTAATGCCAATCCTGAACTCAAAAGTTTCATTGCTGGTTGTAACAGAACCCATGAGCACCACACCAGAAATAAATACAGTTTTGATATTCCAAGAGTACGGCTTAATCAAACTAGAAATGCTCTACAAATCAAGGGACCCAGAATGTGGAATGACCTCCCCAACCATGTTAAAGACTGTACCTCTCTCAACCAGTTTAAGATTAAAACTAAACACTACCTAATAAATTCCCTGTAACCTACCTTACCCCTCTATTGTCAACCCATGTCTGTTATTTTTTTATTTTTTTTAATCAATGCTGTTTGTCAACATTTTGTATTTGTGCTGCTTTTTCAGTCATGTTCCCCCTTTTTCTTATCTTTATTTGTATTTGTTCTCAACACATTTTATTCTTTATGCTCAAATAGTATTAAGTTCTAGATATTAATGTTCTTCCTGCCCGAAACGCATTGCTTAATAGTGGCTTTAGGCATTGTATGTACTAGCTCTATCTATAATTCGATCCATTAATGTAACTTCACTTGTATGTATATACCTTACCTGAATAAACATATTTAAGATGTGAGTCGTTGTGGGTCTAGAGATAGCTTCCATTTGTTGTTCTATTACTTCCTTGAGCCTCCGCGGGTCACACGCTGATTTTTTAACTGGTAATCTTTCAATGATTATCTTTAGACTCGATTCTTCCCATGGAGGAGGCTGACGAAAGTGTTGATATGGTCTATCTTCCCCTTTGTTTTTAATGGTCCATTTCAGGTCCATTTTCTCTAAAATCTTGACCACATTATCCATCCATGAGCTTGTTCTATACTGTAGGTTTTTCTGAAAGGATCTCTGTATGCTGTCTTTGATTGACAGCCTGGCGGTTGTTCCAGTAAGTTTTCCTATTATGGTGGCTATCCTTTGTTTCATCCTGTTTTCTAATGCTGGTAAATTTGTTTCCATTCTAAGGTTCTCTCTACGCGTCCATATAGGTGCTCCCAGCACTGTTCTCAGAGCATCATTTTGAGACACTTCCAGTTTCTCCCACTGGTTATCACTGAGGGATGTAAGAGCAGGAGCAGCATAGTCGATGAGTGACCTAACTGCTTGAACGTAGTATATTTTGAGTACTGGTAGAGATGCACCCTCTTTAAGACTGGTCAGAGAGCGCAAAGCTGAGTTTCTGGCTTTACAGCGTTGCCGAAGATATTCAATTTCTTGAGTGAATTTCAACTGGTTGTCTATATGACTCTTAAATATTGAAAAGAGGTAACCCACTCGATTTCTTGTCCTTGTATTGCCAGTCTGATGTCTTGAGTTCTCCTTTTAACGGCCATTGCTTTTGTTTTATTGTTTATTTTCACTGCTATGCGTTCCGCTTCCCTGCTGATAATATCTAGGCATTTTTGCGCAAGGTTCCTTGCACTTTTGCCATTGATGATGACCACAAAGTCGTCTACATAGTTAAGAAGTTCGGCTTTTTGTAGCTTGAGCTTCATGAATTGTTCCATGAGACAGTTGAAGAGGAAGGGGCTTAGTATTCCTCTCTGCGGAGTTTCATTTTCCAGCCTCTTTGAGGTCGATGTTTTTCCTTGGAATTTGACTTTAGCTTCTCGGTTAAGCAGGCTTCCTTTGGCAAAAGCAAGAGCGTGTCCTTTGATTTCCTTATCCACAAGGCAGCACAGTGTAGCTGGAGCTGGGCTAACTCGAAGGCTTTTTCAAGGTCTAGAAAAATTAGGATTCCAGGTTTGCCACTGATTTTATCCAGGAGGGAGGTAAGGCATTCTGTGGTTCCAACACCTTTTCTGTAAGCAAACACATTTTGGTGTAGTGGATTGGCTTTCCATTCAATTCGATTAAGGGCCATTCTTTCTGCAGTTTTGGCCAGACAGCTTGTTAATGAGATGGGTCTTGGATTTCCTGGGTCTTTAGGTTTTGGAATGGGAACTATAATTGCACTGTTCCAAGAGAGTGGTCGGGTTCTTGTCACCCATACTCTGTTGATGAGATTCCAGAAGGCTTCATCTTGAAAAACATAAATTAATAATTGAGTCGCAACATGGTTTTATAAATGGCCGTTCATGTTTAACAAATTTGTTATCTTTTTATTCTAGCATAGTTGAGGCAGCTGATAGTGGTAAGGATTGTGATGTGGTGTACCTTGACTTTAGCAAAGCTTCTGATACAGTGCCACATGAAAGACTGATTAAAAAGATAGAGACTCATGGCATTGGGGGTGCTATATTAAGCTGGATTGGGCATGGCAATACCAAAGGAAACAGAGAGTTAGTATAAATGGAGTCAAGTCAGAGTGAGAAAATGTTGTAAGTGGAGTGCCTCAAGGCTCTGTCTTGGGACCTCTGTTGTTTATAATATATATAAATGATTTAGATTCTGGTTTGAGTAGCAACATTTGCAAATTTGCCGATGATACGAAAATCGGTAGGGAAATTAATTCGGAGGAGGACTCACTATCACTTCAAGTTGATCTAGATAGGGTTTTGAAATGGTCAAAGGATTGGCAGATGCAGTTTAATGCTGATAAATGTAAAGTTCCGAGGCTAGGTAACGATGATAGAGTTACAAGATACAAGCTAGATGGTGTTGAGATTGCGAAGTCGGATTGCGAAAGGGATCTGGGAGTTATGATTAGTAAGAATTTAAAACAAAAGGATCAATGCATGAATAAGGCAAATCGGACACTCGGATTTATTAATCGCAGCGTTAGTAACAAGACACCTGGTGTGGTTCTCAAGCTATATCTTGCTCTAGTTAGGCCCCATTTAGATTATGCAGTTCAGTTTTGGTCGCCATATTATAGAATGGATATAAATTCACTTGAACGTGTCCAGCGTAGGATGACTAAGTTAATTTCCCAAATTAGAAATCTTTCATGTGAAGAAAGATTAACTAAGCTTAAGTTGCATTCACTGGAAAGGCGAAGAGTTAGGGATGACATGATAGAGATTTACAAGTGGATGAATGGACATAACAAAGGGGATATTAATAGGGTATTAAAAGTATCAACACAAGACAAAACACGAAACAATGGGTATAAATTAGATAAGTTTAGATTTAGGAAAGACTTGGGTAAATACTGGTTCAGTAACAGGGTTGTTGATTTGTGGAACCAATTGCTGCGTAAAATTGTGGAGGTGGGGTCCCTCGATTGTTTCAAGCTTGGGTTGGACATGTATATGAGCGGGATTGGGTGGTTATAAATTGGAGCTGCCTCGTATGGGCCAATAGGCCTTCTGCAGTTGCCTTTGTTCTTATGTTCACCCTTTTCTCCTAGCTTGGCTAGCATGTTGTAAGTGATTTTGTCCTCGCCTGGAGCTGTATTTTTAGTTTTCTTTGTAGCACTTCTGAGTTCTTTCAGATTGAAAGGTTGGTCTAGTTCATCAGGTAAGGCTAAAGCATCATCTATTTTTTCCATCTTGCTGCTTGAAGTCTTTATTGGTGAGTCGCTTGAGTTGCTTGAGGAAGTTGAGTGGAACTGGCTCTTGAAGCAAATAGATTTGCTAGCCTTTCTGCTTCTTGCTCTGGATGAACATGGTGCGGCGTGGCAGGAGGCGATTTTCCTTTGGCCTTGTTGATCTTCTTAGGACTTCTTAGAGCTGTCCGAGATCATGTGTACGAAGAAACAGCAAAAATCAGAGAAGAAAAATGGCTCGAGTGGTGTGCCAAGCTAAATCAGCATACGTCCTTGGGCGACATCTAGAGGCAGATCAACAAGGCCAAAGGAAAATCGCCTCCTGCTCCACCGCACCATGTTCATCCAGAGCAAGAAGCACAAACGAATATTTCCACTTTTATTTATACTAGCAGTACCCGGCCACGCGTTGCTGTGGCTGAGCAACGTATGTGCGTTGCTCAGCAACGCACATACGATACTGAACCACAGCAACCTTCTCCTGTCCCCCCATTCCTACCCACCATTCCCCCCTCACCCATCTTTCGGCCTCCCAACCATTCCCGACTCAATCGTCCCCTCGACCTCCCCACCATTCCCCACTCCACCATCCATTCTTCCTTCCCACCATGCCCCACTCTCCTGTCCCTTTTTATTCAACACCATTTTCTATTCCCCCATCCCCTCGTTCACACCATCCCAAACTCCCCCGTCCCCTCGTCCTTCCCACCATTACCCCCTCCCTTGTCCCCTCGTCCTCCCCAACCTCACCCACTTCCGTCCCCTCGTCATCCCCACCATTCCCCACTCCCTTGTCCGATGCTTTCCCAAATGGTCTGATGTTCCCATCAGAAAATTGGGAACATCAAGTGATCTGATGTTTCCATCACTGAAACATAAGAAAAAAGTTAAAAAATGAAATTAAAATATAAAAAAAAATATAAAAATAAACTATACTCAGAAAATGAACAGTATGGTAAACAACACAGCTCAATTCCAACGCAATTTAAACAAAATAATTAAATCAAAATGAAAAACATATAAAAATCTTTGACAATTCAATTTATCAATGCAATCAGAAACATTGAAATGGAATTTACATGCAACAGATGGCGCTGTTCAAGTTCAAGTTCTAGTAGGTTTATTGAGATAAGCAAGAAATACAGCTCAAAGGGATAGAGTAGCTTAGGCTATTTCTACCCCCCTCTACTTCAAGTCCCTCAAGGGGAGCACAAATTCAGTGAGTACAAATAGACAAATAACATTACAAGAATCCCATTTAACATTGCAGGTTAATATAGTATGTACAGCATATAATTGTTACACTCTTGGGGCAAAATTCTTGTAGCTCCTAAGTATACTGTCTATCATGTATACTGTCTAGGGAAAGGATAGGTCCATTAAAAACTGAGACAGGTCAAATAACGGATAATGACAAGGAGATGAGTAGTATTTTAAACAAATATTGTATATCTGTATTTACTAAAGAAGAACTTAACAATATGCCTTCAGCCGAACAAGTCTATGTGGGTGGGGATGAGGACAAGTTGACTAGTTTAGCAGTTACCAGGGAGGATGTAATTAAACAATTAGTAAAACTAAAACCAACAAATCCCCAGGGCTGGATGAAGTGTTTGCCAGGGTGAAAACACTTCAGGTCAAAACCAGCGGAAAATTCGCCTGAAGCTGACTTCCCAGTCCTTGAAATCGCATCTTGTTCGGTCAGCTGCATCCCAACGGAAGGGAATATACATCAACGAGTGCTTGACTAGGAAAGACAGCAACTCCTCTATCGCCTGCGTCAAATCCATCATCAAAACCCAGAGGCGATTCATCAGTGCTTTGTATGAGATGGATTGATTAAAGTGAGAAAGACTGCTGAGGGGAAAATGTTTACAATTACTAATGAAGAGAACCTCAACACTTTCCTCTCCCAAAGTGGTTTGCCTCACCTTATTGTCACTCTCAATGAATCAACTTAATTAACCCCCCTTGTCACCTAGTGCGGGCTAGGTAACTTAAGTCTCCTTGTTTCACTTTTAGCTGAATTTCTAAATTACTCTTTACTAGTTACTGGACTTAATTAATTGTCTTAATTATTCCTTTAGGTCTTAATAGTTGTACAGTCATAACTGAACTAGTTATATTATATAATCATTTGCTTAAATTTGTCCTATACTTATTTTTCAACTTTTTTCTCTGATTTCTTCTTTTACCTAGTTTGCCTAGCCTCGCCATACTCCTTTACTCCAGTGTACCCCTGGCTTTGCCTGTGTCTCAAATAGCATATTGTTATAGCATATATGCCTTCAGCCCAACAAGTCTATGTGGGTGGGGACGAGGACAGGTTGACGAGTTTAGCAGTTACCAGGGAGGATGTTATTAAACAAATAGTAAAACTCAAACCAAACAAATCCCCAGGGCCGGATGAAGTGTTTGCCAGAGTGCTGAAAGAATGCAAAGAGGAGCTTTGTGACCCACTGTCAATCATATTTAATAAATCAATAGAGTCAGGCACAGTGCCAGAGTTTTGGAAAGTTGCTAATGTGATACCAGTTTTTAAGAAAGGAGATAGATCACTTGCGTCTAACTATCGACCAATTAGCTTAACGTCTATTGTGGGAAAGTTACTCGAATCTATAATAGCAAATAAAATTCGTCTTCATCTTGAAAACATAAATTAATAATTGAGTCGCAACATGGTTTTATAAATGGCCGTTCATGTTTAACAAATTTGTTATCTTTTTATTCTAGCATAGTTGAGGCAGTTGATAGTGGTAAGGATTGTGATGTTGTGTACCTTGACTTTAGCAAAGCTTTCGATACAGTGCCACATGAAAGACTGATTAAAAAGATAGAGGCTCATGGTATTGGGGTGCTATATTAAGCTGGATTAGGGCATGGCTATACCAAAGGAAACAGAGAGTTAGTATAAATGGAGTCAAGTCAGAGTGGGAAAATGTTGTAAGTGGAGTGCCTCAAGGCTCTGTCTTGGGACCTCTGTTGTTTATAATATATATAAATGATTTAGATTCAGGTTTGAGTAGCAACATTTGCAAATTTGCCGATGATACGAAAATCGGTAGGGAAATTAATTCGGAGGAGGACTCACTATCACTTCAAGTTGATCTAGATAGGGTTTTGAAATGGTCAAAGGACTGGCAGATGCAGTTTAATGCTGATAAATGTAAAGTTCTGAGGCTAGGTAATGATGATAGAGTTACAAGATACGAGCTAGATGGTGTTGAGATTGCGAAGTCGGATTGCGAAAGGGATCTGGGAGTTATAATTAGTAAGAATTTAAAACAAAAGGATCAATGCATAAATGTTCGTAATAAGGCAAATAGGACACTCGGATTTATTAATCGCAGCGTAAGTAACAAGACACCTGGTGTGGTTCTCAAGCTATATCTTGCTCTGGTTAGGCCCCATTTAGATTATGCAGTTCAGTTTTGGTCGCCATATTATAGAATGGATATAAATTCACTTGAACGTGTCCAGCGTAGGATGACTAAGTTAATTCCCCAAATTAGAAATCTTTCATATGAAGAAAGATTAACAAAGCTTAATTTGCATTCACTGGAAAGGCGAAGAGTTAGGGGTGACATGATAGAGGTTTACAAGTGGATGAATGGACATAACAAAGGGGATATTAATAGGGTATTGAAAGTATCAACACAGGACAGAACGCGAAACAATGGGTATAAATTGGATAAGTTTAGATTTAGGAAAGACTTGGGTAAATACTGGTTCAGTAACAGGGTTGTTGATTTGTGGAACCAATTGCCGCGTAACATTGTGGAGGTGGGGTCCCTCGATTGTTTCAAGCATGGGTTGGACATGTATATGAGTGGGATTGGGTGGTTATAAATAGGAGCTGCCTCGTATGGGCCAATAGGCCTTCTGCA
>WNGS01123873.1:23982-36464 GCA_020271785.1 Procambarus virginalis
GAGTCTCAAGCTGTCCTCCTCTGTCTTAATCCTTCTCATAATTTTGGAGTCGTCAGCAAACATTGAGAGGAATGAGTCTATACCCTCTGGGAGATCATTTACGTATATCAGAAACAGGATAGGTCCAAGTACAGAGCCCTGTGGGACTCCACTGGTGACTTCACGCCAGTCTGAGGTCTCACCCCTCACTGTAACTCTCTGCTTCCTATTGCTTAGGTACTCCCTTATCCACTGGAGTGCCCTACCTGTTACTCCTGCCTGTTTCTCCAGCTTATGCATCAACCTTTTATGGGGTACTGTGTCAAAGGCTTTCCGACAGTCCAAAAAAATGCAGTCCGCCCACCCTTCTCTTTCTTGCTTAATTCTTGTCACCTGATCGTAGAATTCTATCAAGCCTGTAAGGCAAGATTTACCCTCCCTGAACCCATGTTGATGGGTTGTCACGAAGTCTCTTCTCTCCAGATGTGTTACTAGGTTTTTTCTCACAATCTTCTCCATCACCTTGCATGGTAAACAAGTTAAGGACACTGGCCTGTAGTTCAGTGCCTCTTGTCTGTCACCCTTGGATAAGTTTAGATTTAGGAAAGACTTGGGTAAATACTGGTTCAGTAACAGGGTTGTTGATTTGTGGAACCAATTGTCGCGTAACATTGTGGAGGTGGGGTCCCTCGATTGTTTCAAGCGCGGGTTGGACATGTATAAGAACATAAGAACATAAGAACAAAGGCAGCTGCAGAAGGCCTATTGGCCCATACGAGGCAGCTCCTATTTATAACCACCCAATCCCACTCATATACATGTCCAACCCATGCTTGAAACAATCGAGGGACCCCACCTCCACAATGTTACGCGGCAATTGGTTCCACAAATCAACAACCCTGTTACTGAACCAGTATTTACCCAAGTC
This sequence comes from Procambarus virginalis, assembly GCA_020271785.1. Lineage (NCBI taxonomy): Eukaryota > Metazoa > Arthropoda > Malacostraca > Decapoda > Cambaridae > Procambarus > Procambarus virginalis. The sequence goes on from WNGS01123873.1 coordinate 24,890, forward strand.
TTTCCTAAATCTAAACTTATCCAATTTATACCCATTGTTTCGCGTTCTGTCCTGTGTTGATACTTTCAATACCCTATTAATATCCCCTTTGTTATGTCCATTCATCCACTTGTAAACCTCTATCATGTCACCCCTAACTCTTCGCCTTTCCAGTGAATGCAAATTAAGCTTTGTTAATCTTTCTTCATATGAAAGATTTCTAATTTGGGGAATTAACTTAGTCATCCTACGCTGGACACGTTCAAGTGAATTTATATCCATTCTATAATATGGCGACCAAAACTGAGCTGCATAATCTAAATGGGGCCTAACCAGAGCAAGATATAGCTTGAGAACCACACCAGGTGTCTTGTTACTTACGCTGCGATTAATAAATCCGAGTGTCCGATTTGCCTTATTACGAACATTTATGCATTGATCCTTTTGTTTTAAATTCTTACTAATTATAACTCCCAGATCCCTTTCGCAATCCGACTTCGCAATCTCAACACCATCTAGCTTAAATTTGTAACTCTATCATCATTACCTAGCCTCAGAACTTTACATTTATCATCATTAAACTGCATCTGCCAGTCCTTTGACCATTTCAAAACCCTATCTAGATCAACTTGAAGTGATAGTGAGTCCTCCTCCGAATTAATTTCCCTACCGATTTTCGTATCATCGGCAAATTTGCAAATGTTGCTACTCAAACCTGAATCTAAATCATTTATATATATTATAAACAACAGAGGTCCCAAGACAGAGCCTTGAGGCACTCCACTCACAACATTTTCCCACTCTGACTTGACTCCATTTATACTAACTCTCTGTTTCCTTTGATATAGCCATGCCCTAATCCAGTTTAATATAGCACCCCCAATACCATGAGCCTCTATCTTTTTAATCAGTCTTTCATGTGGCACTGTATCGAAAGCTTTGCTAAAGTCAAGGTACACAACATCACAATCCTTACCACTATCAACTGCCTCAACTATGGTAGAATAAAAAGATAACAAATTAGTTAAACATGAACGGCCATGTTCTCCGGAGGAGCAGTCACCACCACAGGGGGCGTATCAGGCGACACAGGGGGCACATCCGCGGCCGGAGTATCACCCATAGCCACAGAAACCTCCTCCACAGGAAGCTGTGGAAAATCCTCCTCACTGAAGAGGTTCACAGGCGCAGAGGCCGGCGCAGAACAATCAGCAGCCTGATGGCCCGACAGGCCACAACGATAACACGTCCGAGGCTGGCGGGCGTAAAACACACGAACTGTACTCACCTAGTTGTACTCACCTAGTTGTGCTTGCGGGGGTTGAGCTCTGGCTCTTTGGTCCCGCCTTTCAACCGTCAATCAACAGGTGTACAGTTTCCTGAGCCTAATGGGCTCTATCATATCTACACTTGAAACTGTGTATGGAGTCAGCCTCCACCACATCGCTTCCTAATGCATTCTATTTGTCAACCACTCTGACACTAAAAAAGTTCTTTCTAATATCTCTGTGGCTCATTTGGGCACTCAGTTTCCACCTGTGTCCCCTAGTGCGTGTGCCCCTTGTGTTAAACAGCCTGTCTTTATCACCCATGTCGATTCCCCTAAGAATCTTGAATGTGGTGATCATGTCCCCCCTAACTCTTCTGTCTTCCAACGAAGTGAGGTTTAATTCCTGCAGTCGCTCCTCGTAGCTCATACCTCTCAGCTCGGGTACTAGTCTGGTGGCAAACCTTTGAACCTTTTCCAGTTTAGTCTTATGCTTGACTAGATAGGGACTCCATGCTGGAGCCGCATACTCCAGGATTGGTCTGACATATGTGGTATATAATGTTCTGAAAGATTCCTTACACAAGTTTCTAAAGGCCGTTCTTATGTTAGCCAACCTGGCATATGCTGCTGATGTTATCCTCTTGATATGAGCTTCAGGGGACAGGTCTGGCGTGATATCAACCCCCAGGTCTTTCTCTCTCTCTGACTCTTGAAGTATTTCATCTCCCAAATGATACCTTGTATCTGGTCTCCTGCTTCCTACCCCTATCTTCATTACATTACATTTGCTTGGGTTAAACTCTAACAGCCATTTGTTCGACCATTCCTGCAGCTTGTCCAGGTCTTCTTGAAGTCTCAAGCTGTCCTCCTCTGTCTTAATCCTTCTCATAATTTTGGCGTCGTCAGCAAACATTGAGAGGAATGAGTCTATACCCTCTGGGAGATCATTTACGTATATCAGAAACAGGATAGGTCCAAGTACAGAGCCCTGTGGGACTCCACTGGTGACTTCACGCCAGTCTGAGGTCTCACCCCTCACTGTAACTCTCTGCTTCCTATTGCTTAGGTACTCCCTTATCCACTGGAGTGCCCTACCTGTTACTCCTGCCTGTTTCTCCAGCTTATGCATCAACCTTTTATGGGGTACTGTGTCAAAGGCTTTCCGACAGTCCAAAAAAATGCAGTCCGCCCACCCTTCTCTTTCTTGCTTAATTCTTGTCACCTGATCGTAGAATTCTATCAAGCCTGTAAGGCAAGATTTACCCTCCCTGAACCCATGTTGATGGGGTGTCACGAAGTCTCTTCTCTCCAGATGTGTTACTAGGTTTTTTCTCACAATCTTCTCCATCACCTTGCATGGTATACAAGTTAAGGACACTGACCTGTAGTTCAGTGCCTCTTGTCTGTCACCCTTGGATAAGTTTAGATTTAGGAAAGACTTGGGTAAATACTGGTTGATATATATCAACAACAGGGTTGTTGATTTGTGGAACCAATTGCCGCGTAACATTGTGGAGGTGGGGTCCCTCGATTGTTTCAAGCGCGGGTTGGACATGTATATGAGTGGGATTGGGTGGTTATAAATAGGAGCTGCCTCGTATGGGCCAATAGGCCTTCTGCAGTTACCTTTGTTCTTGTGTTCTTATGTTCTTATGTTCTTTTTGTATATTGGTACTACATTAGCAGTCTTCCATATTTCTGGTAGGTCCCCCGTTTCCAGTGACTTACTATACACTATGGAGAGTGGTAAGCAAAGTGCTCCTGCACACTCTTTCAATACCCATGGCGAGATTCCATCCGGCCCAACAGCTTTTCTCACATCCAGCTCCAATAGGTGCTTTTTGACCTCATCTCTTGTAATTTCGAACCTATCCAAGGTCACCTGGTTTGCTGCCACCTCTCCCAGCGCCGTGATATCTCCCTGTTCTATTGTAAAGACCTCCTGGAACCTTTTGTTGAGTTCTTTACACACCTCTTTGTCATTCTCTGTGTACCTGTCCTCGCCCACCCTAAGTTTAATCACCTGTTCCTTCACTGTTGTCTTCCTGTGACTGTGTACCCCATCAGACGCACAGAGGACGGAATATCCTCCCGGAGCCTCATGCCCAGGGTACGAATGTTCGTCCGGACACCCTTAAGTGGGCTCGAAGATACCACATTCACCCGCACACTAACGACGGCGCCAAAACGGCCGTACCGCCGGAGCAGACCCTCCGGAAACTCCAACGGAGCCCCATGTACGCTGACGTAGGTGAGGGCACCACTCCGATCAGATATGGAAACAGTGCCCGCACCATCCTGTAGAGGTAGTGTCCGCCCCTCGTATCGACGGAGAAATTCGCGGTACGCCAACTCCTCAGTGAATTTAAGGATCACCCGACGTGCACTCGACACCGTAAAGATCCATCACAGGTAAATGCAGCTGCTCACACACCCGCGCAATCTCCGGGTACCCAGCCCGGCTGGAAAATTCCAGGCCCACAGACTGAGCCCGCAGTACAGGTGGGAGGGGGACCCCCATCGTAACTCCACGTCAGCACAGGCGGCAGACACACCCGCCCCCGAACGGCCGAACTGGTAACCACGCGCCAAATGCTGGAGCGCCGAAGCAGCACGTCTGCCCCCGACCAAGGCAAGGGCAGTTCACCACATAATCTAAATAGGGCCTAACCAGATCAAGATATAGCTGAAGAACAACACCAGGTGTCTTGTTACTAACGCTTCGATTAATAAATCCCAGTGACCTATTTGCTTTATTACGAACATTCATGCATTGATCCTTTGGTTTTAAATTCTTAATAATCATAACTCTGAGATCCCTTTCGCAATCCGACTTCGCAATTTCAACACCATCTAACTCGCTAACACACAACACCATCTAACACACCATCCAAGGATGACCAAGTTTATTCCCCATATTAGAAATCTTTCATATGAAGAAAAATTAACAAAGCTTAAATTGCATTCACATGAAAGGCGAAGAGTTAGGTGTAACATGATAGAGGTTTACAAGTGGATGAATGGACATAACAAAGGGGATATTAATAGGGAATTAAAAGTATCAACACAAGACAGAACACGAAACAATGGTTATAAATTGGATAAGATTTAGGAAGACTTGGGTAAATACTGGTTCGGTAGCAGGGTTGTTGATTTGTGAAACCAATTACCACATAACGTGGTGGAGGTAAGGACTCTCTATTGTTTCAAGCGTGTATATGAGTGGGATTGGGTGGTTATAAATAGGAGCTGCCTCGTATGGGCCAATAGGCCTTCTGCAGTAACCTTTGTTCTTATGCTCTTATGTTAATAACGCTTCGATTAATATATCCCATTGTCCTATTTGCCTTATTATTTAATTGTATTTGCAATTGTCTATTTAAGTAACTTCCCACAATAGACGTTAGGCTAATTGACCGATAGTTTGAGACAAGTGATCTACATCCTTTCTTAAAAATTGATACCACATTAGCAACATTCCATGACTCTGGCACTCTGCCAGACTCTATTGATTTATTAAATACTAGCAGTACCCGGCCACGCGTTGCTGTGGCTCAGAAACGCATGTGCGTGGCTGAGCCACAGCATCAAATTAAATCAAAATTTTCATTTTGATTTAATTATTTTGCTTGAATTGTGTTGGAATTGAGCTGTGTTGTTTACCATACCATTCATTTCGTGAGTATAGGTTATTTTAGGTTGCTAGCCTCTCCACCATCCCCTCTTCATTACCATCATGCCCCACACCCCAGTCCCTTTGTCCTCCCCACCATTCTCCTTTCCCCCCATCCCCTCGTCCCCACCATTTCAAACTCCCCCGTCCCCCTCATCCATTCCCCACCATAACCCCCTCCCTTTTCCCCTCGTCCTCCCCACCATCTCTCACTTCTGTCCCCACATCATCTCCACCATTCCCCACTCCCTCGTCCAATGCCTTCCCAAATGGTCTGATGTTCCCATCAGAAAATTGGGAACATCAAGTGATCTGATGTTCCCATCATTGAAATATAAGAAAAACTGTTAAAAAATGAAATGAAAATATGAAAAAATAAACAAATAAACTATTCTCACAAAATGAACTGTATGGTAAACAACACAGCTCAATTCCATTGCAATTCACACAAAATAATTAAATCAAATGGAAAATAAATCAAAGTCTATGAAAATTCAATTTATCAATGCAATCAGAAACATTGAAATGGAATAAATGATATTTAGTATAGTATGTGTGTTGTTCTTACATGCAACAGATGGCGCTGTTTTTCAAGAAATGCATAGTTTTACCTGTCACAGGTGTGGCATCTATACTTATATTTACGAAATGAACGGTATGGTAAACAACACAGCTCAATTCCAAACCAATATCACACAAAATAATTCAATAAAAAATATAATAAATCGAAATCTATGAAAATATATTATATCAATGCAATTGGAAACATTGAAGTGGAATTCGTGACATATTCAGTATAGGGTGCATGTTGCTATTATGTGCAACAGATGGCGCTGTTTTTCAAAAACGCATGTTTTTACCTGTCACAGGGGTGGCATCTATATAGTAGGTATTTAAAACCACGCTCCTATTCGAACGCAACGTTGCGTCAAAATTTAAAAGCAATCGATGAAGAACTTTCAAAGATTACAGTGTAGGTTGCTCTTACATCCAACAGATGGCACTGTTTATCAAAAAAAGCATGTTTTTTCTTGTCACAGGTGAGGTACGTATATAGTAGATATATAAAAAAGACGTGCTTATTCGAATGCAAAGTTGTGTCAAAATTTCAAAGCATCGGTAAAGAGGTTTCGAAGATTTTCCTCACATGAAAAACAGATAAAAAAACAGTTTTCAGAAAAAGCATGTTTTTTTTTATCGTGACAGACATGACACCTACATAGTATGTATATAAAAACGTGGCCGGATGCAAATGGAACGTTGTGTGAAAATTTCAAAGTAATCTGTATAGAACTTTCGGAGATTAGCGATTTTGAACAAACGAACATTTCCATTTTTATTTATATAGACTAGCAATACCCGGCCACGCGTTGCTGAGCTACAGCAACCTTCCTTGTCCCCCAGTCCTTCTCACCATTTCCCCCTTCACCCTTCCCAGCATTCCCCACTCCCCTGTCCCTTTGTCCTCCCCACTATTTTCTATTTCCCTATCCCCTCGTCCCCACTACCCCGTCCCCTCGTCCCTGGTCCTCTCGTCCTCTGCATCATCTCTCACTTCCGTCCCCTCGTCATCCCCATTGTTATAAAAATACCGTGGGACTTGCTATGGGGAAACTGGTACTATTAAGGGGTAAGGGTAAGTAGAATAGAGGTATCAAGATATGGGAGAATCAAAAGGCCCGGCCCCCAAAATAATATATCCACAGTAATAAATGCTTGCTACTAAACCCGGTTAGTCTAGGAAATGATTATTGTCCTCCCACACAGGAATAAGGGATACTCTGTTCAAACTTACTTATTTATTAACCCCTTAACACCCCCCATACACAATCACACCAATAACAATTTAATACTAACTTTACCACACAATCTTACGTTAAAAGCCTTGGTCCACCTAGACAGGATACAAGGTTTTACACTGAAAGCAAGCTAGGGTAAAGCTCTACTATAACACATTGGAGTCAGCTTAGGGTAGGGGACCACGTGGTTATACGGGGACCCCCGTTAGCATAGCAGGTAATATAAAACTTAAATAACACTTACTACACCCCAGGTATACTACTCTACACATATAACGATAGGTATGCCAAACATATACAAACTGAGTAATGGAGTACTTAACCAACTAAGTCACAGAAATAAAGAATTAAGAGGAAGGAGGAGAGCGCGTCCGAACAGCACAGCAGTCAGCAGAGAAGACTGTCCCAGTCTCGAGCCCTGCCGCATGCGTGTGTGGTGCCGGGAAGAGCCCAATTGATCATACAGCTATACACATTAAAACATCTTCCCCTTATGCCTCATATTGCTACTTTCCTCATTCTACGGGTAGTTAAACTTATAACAATGTTACTTAATCCACAACAAGTTTAAGAGTCTAAATGCTTTGTGAGCCACACAAATAATCGTACTTCTGGCAGGGATGATTACAAACAGCTACATCTCTCTATGCGTGCCCTGCCATATTGTCGTTAATAAGCTCAATTTTGACCTCTGGTTTCCATCTAAAGAACCCAGAGTCGTAACACTCCTCCCCCCTTCAGAGAAAAAAAAAATGTGACTACTAGAATAGTAGTCATATTTTTTTTTGTAAGAGTATACAGAATAAAATGGACATCCATGACATAATAAAAAATCAACCAAACAACAATTTCTCTGTCAAAAAAAAAATTACAAGGGAATTCTCTGAAAGAAAAACATACACCAAACAAAAAAAAAAACAAAAGGAAGTAAATAAATTGGACACGGGATATTTAATGTCACAGGAGAACCTAAAAAAAAATAACTAAAGCATGACATTTGGTATGGCTTCCTGCGGCTCAGATGAATGTTACTCAGGCAAGCGGGACAGAGCGTCGGCTATCACGTTGAGCCGGCCCGGTAGGTGGATAATAGATAGATTAAAGTCCTGTAGGTACAATGCCCACCTGAGGATGCGCTTATTTTTCTGCTTCATCTGATTCATGAAAACTAATGGGTTATGGTCCGTGTACACTTCCACTATATTACCTGTGAGGTACACTTCGAACTTTTTGCAAGTTAGCACAAGCGCCAACGCCTCTTTTTCTATCACCGAATAATTGCGCTGCGCCTTGTCAAATTTCACAGAGTAATAATATACTGGGTGTTCCACTTTATCATCCCCAGTTTGCAACAACACTGCACCAGCACCCGAGTCAGACGCGTCAACTTGAATTTTAAACGGACGGTCGAACCTTGGACTAGCAAGCACTGGGGCGGAAGCTAAGATCAATTTCAAGTTTTTAAATGCCTCTGCACAGTCCGATGACCACTTAAATTTAACGGCCTTCCGCAACAAATCTGTGAGAGGAGTGGCCACACTGGAAAAGTTCTGACAAAAGCGTCGGTAGTACGCACACATACCGATAAATCGTTGAATGTCCTTTTTAGACCTGAGCACTGGATAGTCCAGAATAGCACTAATTTTGTCTTGTCGAGGTAACACTTTTCCTTGGCCCACTTCATAACCGAGGTACGTCACTGTGCCTTGGCCAAAATGACACTTTTTAGCATTTAAGGTTAGATTTGCATGTTTCAACACTGTGAACAACTGGCGTAACCTAGCTATGTGGTCAGCCCAATTAATATCAAAGAGCACAATATCATCTAAATACGCCCGACAATTTGGCACATTAGCGAGCAAAGAGTTCATTAGCCTCTGGAACGTGGCAGGGGCATTACGCAAGCCGAATGGTAACACTTGATACTCAAACACACCCTCGGGGGTCACAAACGCCGTTAGTTGTTTAGCACGTTCAGTGAGAGGGATTTGATAGTACCCTCTCGATAGATCGAATTTCGATACGTACGTGGCGTTCCCGATTTCGTCGATACAGTCCTCGAGACGTGGCAACGGATAGGCGTCCACTATGGTCACCTTGTTGAGCTGCCGATAATCGGTGCATAATCGCCAGGAGCCATCTGGTTTGGGGACCAAAAGGCAGGGCGAGCACCAAGAGCCCTGGCTCGGCCTGATGAGGCCGTGCTGGAGCAAGAAGTCGACCTCCTTACGGACGATGGCCTTCTTTTCCGGACTCATCCGATAGGGTTGAAGGCGAATGGGGGTGTAGTCCGTCAACTCGACATCATGGTAAATGGCATCAGTCTGGGTCGGGACCTCCCCGAACAGACTGGAGAATTCGTCAAGCAACGACTGCACCTCGTCACGTTGGGACATCTGCAAATGGGACAGTCCCTCCTCCACAGCATTCACAGAACTAGAATTATTGAGAATGAGATTAGTTGGGTCCCCAGAACAATCATCCCCTCCCTCACTGGAAATGGAAACATTGGTTAGTGCAATGGGCCTGGGGCCCTGGAACTTCTTCAGCCGATTCACGTGTACGAGCATTACCTGTTTACGCTTATCAGAGTGTCTTACTTTGTACGTGAGGTCCCCAGTCTTCTCTGTCACAATGTAGGGGCCCTCGTACTTGTGGGACATAGTGCTCCCCAGTCGAGGCTTTAGTACCAGGACAGGGTCACCGGGCTGAAATACCCGCAACTTAGCCTTGGCATCGTTCCGTTCTTTCATATTCTCTTGGGCCTTCCCAAGATACTTTAGTGCCGCAGCCTTGCAGTCCTTGAGTCTCTGGTGGTGTTGCGCAAAGAAAGCCGAACCTTCGGTTAACGTTACGTTCCCTAACAGATTCTCCTGTAACATTTGCAAGGGTCCACGAACTTTATGGCCAAAGACTAACTCAAAAGGAGGACAACCCAGTGAACTTTGCAACCCCTCCCTAGCAGCAAACAAAACATACGGCAAGTTCTCGTCCCAGAAGGTATGGGAACTCTCGCACGATGTCTTCAACATCTGCTTCAGAGTTAGATGGAACCTTTCAATGACCCCCTGACTCTGTGGATGGTATGGGCTGGAAACCTTATGAGTTATTCCATGGTCCTTACAAAATTGTTCAAAAATATCAGACTTAAAGTTAGTACCATTGTCAGTCTGTACAACCCGAGGCAGTCCAAAGTGGAAAAAAATTGCAACATACGAGCAACAACAGTCTTTGCTCGGATGTTCCTTACAGCAAAAGCCTCTGGGTAACGAGTCGTGATACACATCATCGTAATTAGGTAAATATTTCCAGACTTAGTTCTAGGTAATGGACCAACACAGTCCATTACCACATGAGAAAATGGTTCCTCCGGCACGACAATAGGCTTAAGAGGAGCTTTAGGTGGAGTCTGGTTTGGTTTCCCAACAAGTTGACAAGCATACATGCATTACAAATTTTGCCACATCGCTTTTCAGCTTGGGCCAGAAATACTTGCAGATTTTGTGATAGTATATTAATGCCTGATGTCCCCCCATAGGATCATCATGGGCAGCTGACAAAACTCTTCTCTATAGCATGGTCGGCAACATAACCTGGTGGACTACCTCCCACTCATTGACAGACAAGGGAGACTCCATTTCTCCAGTCTCATCAAATCCGATCATTGTAGTAGTACCCAGTTGCTGCGTCTACAATTTCCTCCCTAGAGACGGCTGTCTCGTGACAATCTGCAAGACTGGGGTCAGCTTTTGTAACTCACTCAAGAGGCATCCAGGCCTTGGTCAGATCCCATTGGCCGAGGCTCAACAGTGTTCTCCTCCCCTCCCACTACTCTCGGAGGCGGGGTTGCAGGCTCTCACAGTCCTCGCCCCGTCATCGAGTCGGGCCATGAATGTTCCGCAAGGTCCACTGGGCTTTCACCACTCGGAAGGTCCCTCTTGTCCTTGGGATTTACACCTTGGCAAGCACAGGGCTGCCCTTACATTTAAGTCCCATAGACCTAGTCACCACGCACGCAGGGTACACAACATTATCCTCTCGGTGGGTGAATCCAGGCAAACTTTGGGTTAGGCAACATAACAGCATCTGGAGTCCCCTACCTTATCCCCTGCTAAATCATTACCCATATTACATCACCTTAGGGAAAGTAGGTACGAAGTGACTCCGACTGTACAAATACCCTTGTGGAAATCAGATTCCAGGGTACCTTACGGAGGGGTGGACTGACTCGAGTATCACTAGTGACACCCTCGACCAGGAACATAAGAACAAAGGCAACTGCAGAAGGCATATTGGCCCATATGAGGCAGCTCCTATTTATAACCACCCAATCAATCCCACTCATATACATGTCCAACCCATGCTTGAAACAATCGAGGGACCCCACCTTTACAATGTTATGCGGCAATTGGTTCCACAAATCAACAACCCTGTTACTGAACCAGTATTTACCCAAGTCTTCCTAAATCTAAACTTATCCAATTTATACCCATTGTTTCGCGTTCTGTCCTGTGGATACTTTTAATACCCTATTAATATCCCCTTTGTTATGTCCATTCATCCACTTGTAAACCTCTATCATGTCACCCCTAACTCTTCGCCTTTCCAGTGAATGTAATTTTAGCTTTGTTAATCTTTCTTCATATGAAAGATTTCTAATTTGGGAATTAACTTAGTCATTCTACGCAGGACACGTTCAAGTGAATTTATATCCATTCTATAATATGGCGACCAAAACTGAACTGCATAATCTAAATGAGGCCTAACCAGAGCAAGATTTAGCTTGAGAACCACACCAGGTGTCTTGTTTACCTACGCTGCGATTAATAAATCCGAGTGTCCTATTTGCCTTAT
>WNGS01123873.1:40034-68743 GCA_020271785.1 Procambarus virginalis
TTTTATACGAGCTAGATGGTGTTAAGATTGCGAAGTCGGATTGCGAAAGGGATCTGGGAGTTATAATTAGTAAGAATTTAAAACAAAAGGATCAATGCATAAATGTTCGTAATAAGGCAAATAGGACACTCGGATTTATTAATCGCAGCGTAGTAACAAGACACCTGGTGTGGTTCTCAAGCTATATCTTGCTCTGGTTAGGCCTCATTTAGATTATGCAGTTCAGTTTTGGTCGCCATATTATAGAATGGATATAAATTCACTTGAACGTGTCCTGCGTAGAATGACTAAGTTAATTCCCCAAATTAGAAATCTTTCATATGAAGAAAGATTAACAAAGCTTAATTTGCATTCACTGGAAAGGCGAAGAGTTAGGGGTGACATGATAGAGGTTTACAAGTGGATGAATGGACATAACAAAGGGGATATTAATAGGGTATTGAAAGTATCAACACATGACAGAACGCGAAACAATGAGTATAAATTGGATAAGTTTAGATTTAGGAAAGACTTGGGTAAATACTGGTTCAGTAACAGGGTTGTTGATTTGTGGAACCAATTGCCGCGTAACATTGTGGAGGTGGGGTCTCTCGATTGTTTCAAGCATGGGTTGGACATGTATATGAGTGGGATTGGGTGGTTATAAATAGGAGCTGCCTCGTATGGGCCAATAGGCCTTCTGCAGTTGCCTTTGTTCTTATGTTAAACCAAATTCCAATAATGAAAACAAAACACATCGGAATACAACACAGAAGTGTTTCTAAAACAGGAAAAAACTAAACATAACAAGGCTACCATCACCGTAAACACACACGGAGAAGCACCAACATGAACAAAAAATAATAATAAGAAAAATAACAAAAACAAAAAGACAGGAATATAAATAGTAAAACACACACACATGAACAATCCATACACGCCACAAGCCTGAAAGGCACACAAACAAGCGCACAAACAACACTAATTAACTAATTAAACCACAAAACATAATAAAGGAAACATACCAACCATTACCAGACACACACACAGGAACCATACGCACTCACAGAAGATAAACCCACAACCACAAACCGGAGCACGCAGGGACCGGTAAACATACCCTCCCCACCCATGCACACACCCGACCCACCCCACAAAGCACACTAACGTCAATAACCCACAACCCACAATACATAAATGAATCATGGGTCAAGCAAAGCCAACTCATCGGGAGAAAGATACTTGTCAGGGAACAACGACCAATGATACTTTAGTTTATAGCCCTCCCAAATCATATACTCCTGTTCGGTGAGGCGACGACCCCCCATCCGCCGCGGTCCCGGCATAAACTCTGGAATCTCCAGGTCAGGCGGAAACGGGTACATCCGAAGTTCAAAAGCGCAAGTTGCATAACGAGGCTTGGGAGCACACACGCCCCCCGACGTAGCAGACGACACCGATGAAGCAGACGAGGGCTGCCAAGACGGCCATGTCTCCGGACGCACAGGAGCAGGGGACGAGACCGCAGGAGACACTGAAGAGACGGCTGCAGAAGGAAGAGGTGGCGAGACCTTAGTCGAGGAACCGGGGACTGAGGCAGGAGTCACAGAATCTCCAGAGCGAGCAGTCTTTTTCAACAGCATCACAAGGCCACCTCGCGCACCACGGACCTCAGCAGGGGGCACCACCCCCCACGAAGAACCGGAGCCATCCGAGGCAGGCGATGCACCCGAAGCCGGAACCGCAGCCACGAGATCGGAAGTGGAGGCCGAAAGACCGTCACAGGCATCCTCTGGCAAATGCACCTCCACCTCGACCGTAGTACGCAATGCAGCCGCAGCCACCCCTCTGTCACCTGCAGACTCACAAGCGTCGAATTATTATTACAGCAATAATGGAAGGATTAGTAAAGGAACTGGTGGATCTTGTTGGAGCTCTGAGGACGGAGCTGGATTCGCTGCGGGAGGAGGTACGACAGCTGAAGCAACGTCAGGAAGAAACAAAGGAGGAGACCACGTCTTGGCAAGTGGTAAAAGACAGGGGTCTTAAGAAGACCTTGGCAAAACCGACACCTAGCCTAACGCATTTGATGTGTTAGAGGACGAGTGCTGTGGTGAACCTGTTGCTCAACGAGGAGCCATAGGCAAAGCAACGAGGAGCATTGAAACGCAGGTCCCTCAAACTGCTCGAAAGGAAAAGGGAGAATCGAAGCGAATTTTGGTTGTGGGAGATTCTCAGGTGAGATATTTAGACAGAACGTTTTGTGCCAGAGATAGGGGTAACAGGTTAAGGGTGTGCTATCCGGGAGTTGGAATTGGTGATATTGTTGGAAACATGAATGATATTATGAAGGGAAATGGGAACAAACCCATTATTTGTTTAAGTGCAGGAGGTAATGATGTTGGGCGAGTTAGGAGTGAGGAACTAATACAAAGATTCAAGACAGCAATAGAATTAGTTAGGAGCAAGGGAGGAATCCCGATCATATGTGGCATTCTTCCAAGAAAGGGAGTGGGAAATGAATGGATGTCGAGGGCACTTGGTGTCAATTGCCGGCTGGAAAGATATTGCAAATCAAATGCAATATCTTTCATAGACAACTGGGAACACTTCTATGGAAGGAATGAAATGTATGCTCGTGATGGGGTGCATCTATCGAGAGCTGGGGTTGTTGCTGTTGCGAACTCGTTGGAAGAAGTGGTTAGAGGTGTTTGTTTGGGTTTAAACTGTTAGTAGATAGAGGTATGGGAATTGATTTGGAGGAAGGAGGTAATAAAGTATGTGTTTGTGGGAGAAAGGAATTGGCAAAATGATCAGGGAAAGAGAAGGGCCTCAAAATAACAATTCACTTAGGGTATATTACACTAACAGTAGAAGTCTAAGAAATAAAATTAACGAATTAAATGCTCTTGTCTGCACAGAAAAAATAGATATTATTGCACTTACCGAAACGTGGATGAATGTAGATAATAGAGAACTATTAGCTGAATATCAAATAAATGGATTTAAACTATTTCACACAGATAGATATATTAGACGAGGAGGTGGAGTAGCCATATACGTTAGGGACAATTTGAAATGTAGTCTCAAAGAGGGAATCAAAACTGAGCCACACACAGAAACCATTTGGATAGAATTAAACGAAAAAGCAAATAATATTATAATAGGAGTTATATATAGGCCACCAAATTTAGACAGAATGGAAGCAAAGCATCTATGGGATGAAATATCTAGGGCATCTAGATCTAACAGTATTTATGTCATGGGTGACTTTAATTTTAGTGGAATAAACTGGTTGAACAAAACAGGGAATAGTGAAGCAGAAGATTTTCTAGAATTAATTGACGATTGCTTTCTTACGCAACACATTAAGGAACCAACACGGGAAAACAATATTTTAGATTTAGTGTTAACTAACAGGGAAACACAAATTAATGACATCGAAATAGGGAGTGAGCTAGGGAACAGTGATCACAAAGAAATCAGATTTAGCATAGAATGGAATAGACCTGTAGGAGAAAATTCTGTTAAAGTGCCAGATTTTCGAAAAGCTGATTTTAATAGCCTAAGAAATTTTTTGGGTCAAATTGATTGGAAAGTCTTGGGTATGGGGTGTGGGCCGGTCTTGGAGCGAGACATGAACCCAGCGATAGGTGATGTAAATGGGGATTTCGATGTGGATTCAATATATAACTTATTTAAGAATATTCTAAACAAAGCACAGGAACGTAGTATACCACACAAATTGAATAGATCGATTACTAATGACCCAAAGTGGATAACAAAGAATTTGAAGAACCTTATAGGTAAAAAGAGAGCTTGGTACAAAAGGATTAAAAATGGGGAGGTAACTTTAGAACAGGAATTCGTACAACTGGTTAAAAATGTTAAAAAAGAGATAAGGAAAGCAAAAAGAAACTATGAAGTTCGTATAGCAGGGCAAGCAAAGACAAATCCTAAAGGGTTTTTTCAGTTATATCGAACTAAGACTAGGGAAAGGATAGGTCCATTAAAAACTGAGACAGGTCAAATAACAGATAGTGATGAAGAGATGAGTAGTATTTTTAACAAATATTTTGTATCTGTATTTACTAAAGAGGAACTTAACAATATGCCTTCAGCCCAACAAGTCTATGTGGGTGGGGACGAGGACAGGTTGACGAGTTTAGCAGTTACCAGGGAGGATGTTCTTAAACAAATAGTAAAACTCAAACCAAACAAATCCCCAGGGCCGGATGAAGTGTTTGCCAGGGTGCTGAAAGAATGCAAAGAGGAGCTTTGTGACCCACTGTCAATCATATTTAATAAATCAATAGAGTCAGGCAGAGTGCCAGAGTTTTGGAAAGTTGCTAATGTGATACCAGTTTTTAAGAAAGGAGATAGATCACTTGCGTCTAACTATCGACCAATTAGCCTAACGTCTATTGTGGGAAAGTTACTCGAATCTATAATAGCAAATAAAATTCGTCTTCATCTTGAAAAACATAAATTAATAATTGAGTCGCAACATGGTTTTATAAATGGCCGTTCATGTTTAACAAATTTGTTATCTTTTTATTCTAGCATAGTTGAGGCAGTTGATAGTGGTAAGGATTGTGATGTTGTGTACCTTGACTTTAGCAAAGCTTTTGATACAGTGCCACATGAAAGACTGATTAAAAAGATAGAGGCTCATGGTATTGGGGTGCTATTAAGCTAGTATTGGATGGATAACAGAGCTATATTAATGGATTAGGCAGGATAACAAGAAACAGAGTTAGTATAAATGGAGTCAAGTCAGAGTGGGAAATGTTGTAAGTGGAGTGCCTCAAGGCTCTGTCTTGGGACCTCTGTGTTTATAATATATATAAATGATTCAGGTTTGAGTAGCAACATTTGCAAATTTGCCGATGATACGAAAATCGGTAGGGAAATTAATTCGGAGGAGGACTCACTATCACTTCAAGTTGATCTAGATAGGGTTTTGAAATGGTCAAAGGACTGGCAGATGCAGTTTAATGCTGATAAATGTAAAGTTCTGAGGCTAGGTAATGATGATAGAGTTACAAGATACGAGCTAGATGGTGTTGAGATTGCGAAGTCGGATTGCGAAAGGGATCTGGGAGTTATAATTAGTAAGAATTTAAAACAAAAGGATCAATGCATGAATGTTCGTAATAAGGCAAATCGGACACTCGGATTTATTAATCGCAGCGTAAGTAACAAGACACCTGGTGTGGTTCTCAAGCTATATCTTGCTCTGGTTAGGCCCCATTTAGATTATGCAGTTCAGTTTTGGTCGCCATATTATAGAATGGATATAAATTCACTTGAACGTGTCCAGCGTAGGATGACTAAGTTAATTCCCCAAATTAGAAATCTTTCATATGAAGAAAGATTAACAAAGCTTAATTTGCATTCACTGGAAAGGCGAAGAGTTAGGGGTGACATGATAGAGGTTTACAAGTGGATGAATGGACATAACAAAGGGGATATTAATAGGGTATTGAAAGTATCAACACAGGACAGAACGCGAAACAATGGGTATAAATTGGATAAGTTTAGATTTAGGAAAGACTTGGGTAAATACTGGTTCAGTAACAGGGTTGTGATTTGTGGAACCAATTGCCGCGTAACATTGTGGAGGTGGGGTCCCTCGATTGTTTCAAGCATGGGTTGGACATATATGAGTGGGATTGGGTGGTTATAAATAGGAGCTGCCTCGTATGGGCCAATAGGCCTTCTGCAGTTACCTTTGTTCTTATGTTCTTATTTGTTCTTATGAATTCGCCAACGTACTCCAGCAGATAACGAAAGCCGGGAACGCTTAGGCAAGGGGCCGCAATCATCAGGCGCCCGGAGGCTGACTCAGACACACNTAATTTTGTAATTAATTATATAATAATTAATTTGTAATATGATATAATAATTATTTTGTAATTAATTTATATAATAATTAATTTTGTAATTAATTTATATAATAATTAATTATGTAGTTAATTATATAATAATTCATAATAAATCAAGCCCCCACTTGATGTGCATTTTCTTCCAAGCCACAGGAAAATAGGGCTGGATGCAAGGCAAACGGCGGAATTTCTGGAACATTACATCAGTAATAAAAATGATGGCAAGTTTCTTGGCATATTCCTATACCTTGAGTATACTTGAGGTGCTTCCGGGGCTTAGCGTCCCCGTGGCCCGGTCATCGACCAGGCCTCCTGGTTGCTGGAAGATCAACCAGGCTGTTGGACGCGGCTGCTCGCAGCCTGGTTGATCAGGTATCCTTTGGAGGTGCTTATCCACTCTCTTGAAACACTGTGAGGCGTTTGCCAGTTATGCCCCTATGTGTAGCGGGAGCGTGTTGAACAATCTCGGGCCCCTGATGTTGATGGAGTTCTCTCTCAGAGTACCAGTTGCACCTCTGTTTTTCAACGGGGGTATTCTGCACATCCTGCCATGTCTTCTGGTCGCATGTGATGTTATTTATGTGTGCAGGTTTTGGACCAGCCCCCTAATATTTTCCATGTGTAAATTATTATGTATCTCTCCCGCCTGCGCTCAAGGGAGTACAGATTTAGGCTCTTTAGTCGGTCCCAATAGTTTAGATGTTTTAGCGAGTAGATTCTAGCAGTAAAGGATCTCTGCACGCTCTCCAGGTCAGCAATTTCTCCAGCTTTGAAAGGGGCTGTCATTGTGCAGCAGTACTCCACTCTAGAGAGCACCAGCGTTTTGAAAAGTATCATCATCGGTATAGCATCTCTAGTGTGAAAAGTTCTTGTTATCCAACCCGTCATTTTTCGTGCAGTTGTGACGGCCACTTTATTGTGTTCTTTAAAGGTAAGGTCTTCCGACATGAGTACACCCAAATCCTTTACATTGCCTTTTCGTGCTATGTTATGATTTGCCTGAGTTTTGTACGTGGTTTCAGTTTTTATATTTCATTTTTTCCATAGCGCATGAGCTGGAACTTATCTTCGTTAAAACACCATATTATTTTCTGTAGCCATAGAAAGACCTGATCTACATCTGACTACATCCTAGACATTAAGAGACTCAACTTCAGCACCCACATTCAACACATAACTAAGAAAGACAGTTGGTATACTCTCCAAAATCAGATATTATGTTCCTAACTCTGCTCCCTCTCTCTCTATTATGCACTAATCTACCCCTATCTTAATTATGGTATCTGTGCATGGGGGTCTACCACTGCAAACCACCTTAGCCCATCATCACCCAGCAAAAATCTGCTATCAGAATAATTGATAGCAGATTTTTAGCAGAAACAACACTCAGCTCCCTTGTTTAAATCCCTAAACTTGCTAAATATTAACTCCCTCCACACATTCTCTTGTGTCAAATACATTTACAAAACCCTGTTCTTAAATGCAAACCATGCTCTGAAACTCTCTGGACAGATGTAATAGGACCCATTATCACCCACACCAGAAATAAATATCTCTTTTGATTCCAAAGCTAGGTTACCAATCTCCTAATGCTTATGTATTTAACCCAAACAACCTTATCATTGTGTTCATTGCTGTCTTCTCCTTTATGTGCTAGCCATTTGCTGTATTGTGCCTACCAATTTTTTGTCAACTACCATTCAAGCTTTCATTGCAATCAATCTTAGCTACCTTATTATACTGTACCTACAATTTTCTCTCAATTTTTTTTTTGCCATGTAACTGTTAACATTTCTTTTTTAGAATTTTTGCTAGTATTTACCTACTAAAAATTTTCTTAGATTAAGGACCTGCCCGAAACGCTGCGCATACTAGTGGCTTTACAAGATTGTAATTACCATATTATATATTCTCACATTCCAATGTACCTTCTTGTATATGAATAAATAAATAAATAAATAAATAAATAGATTTGGGACGGACGGGACCAACAGTTTTGGTCCCGTTCCAAACGGGAACCAACAGTTGGACCAACTGGACCACAGTTTTGCAATATTTTCATTTCTTATATTCTTAGTATAATATTATTTCCTTCCAATTAATTGTCAAGATATAAATTGTAGTACACTGGAATTAATAGAAATACCAAATTTTGTATTAACGTTTTATTATTTACATAAATAAAAATACTGTCTTTGATAATTTATCACAAATATACGCCATTCGGTGCACTACAAATTACACCTCAATATATATCTCAAAATGAATCTGCTGGCACACTGTGATTGTTCACATGAATGCACCAGTCTGTGTTCTTCATATTTCCCAGTTAAGTGAATCGTTTACCACACTCAGGGCACTCGTGTGGTTTCTCCCCAGTATGCACTAAATAACATGTGCTTATTTAAACGGATACGACTGCAGAATCATTTAGAACACACATCACATCTACAGTTTCACCAGCATGAAACTATGCTAGAAGGAGTATGAGAAGGGGGCCTGACGGTTGAGATGGTTGAGTGGCTCGTGATTCGTAGTCCTAAGGTTCCGGGTTCGATCCCCGGCGGAGGCGGAAACATATGGGCAGAATTTCACAGTGATGGCCCTGTTCTCCTAGCAGTAAATAGGTACTGGGAGTTAGACAGCTGCTGCTGGCTGCATCCTGGGGTTGTGTAACAAAAAAAGGCCTGGTCGAGGACCGGGCTGCGGGGACTCTAACCCCGAAATCATCTCAAAATAAGATACATGTATCATCTTGGGAATTTACATAGATCCTATTCAATGAATCTTTTCCCACTCATGGGACACTCATGAAAATTTTCACCTGTATAGATATTTATGCGAGTCTTCATGGATTCAATCTTTTCCTTCAGTCGTGACACTCGTGAAGTTTATCAGCTGAATGGACCGTTTGTGCCTCTTCATATTTGCAAGCTTTCTAAATCTTTTCCCACAGTAGGAACACTCATGAGGTTTTTTATCGGTATGCACTAGCTTGTGCATCTTCATATATTCAAGTTTACGGAATCTTTTCCCACAGTTGGGACACTCATGAGGTTTATCATCAGTATGCACCAGCCTGTGCCTCTTCATATTTGCAAGTTTTCTGAATGTTTTCCCACAGTCGGGACACTCATGAGGTTTATCATCTGAATGGACCACCCTATGTTTGTTCATTTGTCCAAGTTTTAGGAACTTTTTCCCACACTCGGAACACTCATGAGGTTTATCCTCTAAATGAACCAGCTTGTGTTTGTTCATATGTGCAAGTTTAAAGAATGTTTTCCAGCATTCTGGACACTTATGAGGCTTATCCATATGCACCAGCCTGTGTGTCTTCATATGGGAAAGGTGCCGGAATCTTCTCCGACACTCCGGACACCCGTAAGGCTTTTCATCCATACAACTCATACCGTGAATCTCAATACGAGAATAAGATTGATTGATATATGTTATATGAAGACTGGAGAGGGATGAGGTGCAGGAACTACAGTCTCCGTGGTGTAGTGGTAAGACACTCGCCTGGCGTTCCGCGAGCGCTATGTCATGGGTTCGTATCCTGGCCGGGGAGGATTTACTGGGCGCAATTCCTTAACTGTAGCCTCTGTTTAACGCAACAGTAAAATGTGTACTTTGATGAAAAAACGATTCTTCGCGGCAGGGGATCGTATTCCAAGGACCACTGCCCGAAACGCTACGCGTACTAGTGGCTGTACAAGAATGTAACAACTCTTGTATATATCTAAAAAAAAAACAAAAAAAACTATTGACCACAGACTTTTAATTGTTATTTAATTGTCATGGGGGAAGGTTGTTCACTGCACTTCATCTTTTCTATTAACATAATATAAGTAGGGTCCCTTGAGTGTTTCAAGTGTAGGATGGACATAAGAACATAAGATTATAAGAGTAAACGTAACTGCAGAGGGCCTAGTGGCCCATGCGAGGCACCCAATCCCACTCATATACATATCCAACCCACGTTTGAAACAATTAAGGGACTCCCACCTCCATCACGTTATGCGGCAATTGGTTCCACAAATCAACAACCCTGTACCGAATACCGAACCAGTATTTAGTCAAGTCTTACCTAAATCTAAACTTATCTAATTTATATCCATTGTTTCGTGTTCTGTCTTGTGTTGATATTCTTTATACCCTATTAACATCTCCTTTGTTATGTCTATTCATCCACTTGTAAGCCTCTATCATGTCACTCCTAACGCTTCGCCTTTCCAGTGAATGCAATTTAAGCTTTGTGAATCTTTCTTCATATGAAAGTTGTTGTTGTTGTTGTTTTAGATTTAGCTACTCAGAACGAAATGTCCATGTAGCACGGGCTATGGTGAGCCCGTAATTGAGTTTAGTTATTCAAGATAACCTTGTTACTGTGATATTTGGGTCTAAGTTCCCGGTTTATTTTGTACTTCTGTTTTAGTGCACTGGTTTTAGTCTTGTTTTAATAATATTATTTTGGTGGCGGATGTAGATGCAGAATGCTCACTAGTGAGTCCCATTCCTCAACGGCTTTTCTAATCATTGTAGTCGCCGTGGAATGTGCATCTAATGCAGCTGCTGTCGTTGGATTAATGTTGAGTTTGATGTGCAGAGCTTCAGTAGCTTCACATTCCAGTAAGTAGTGCAATAGTGGCGCCTCTGCTTCTGTTTCGCAGATACGACACGTACTCTTTATTTATTTTGTTCATTACCTCCCAGCAGCACTTGTAACCAAGCCTGAGTCTGTGTATGGCTACTGCAATATCTCTGGATATCTTTTATCCAGGCTTAAAAGAGGAGTATCCAGTGGCTTGTTCATACCATATCGCAGTGGATCTTCCTTCCGCTACTTTGGCTCTGTGGCGACTTTTGATAGTTGAGAGTATTTTCTTCTTGATGTGCTCCTTAATCTGTGAAATACTTGAATTTGAACTTGAATTTGGAGGTATTTGAACCTGTACAACAGGTAGAACAGTGGTCGTATTTGCTAGTGAGTCTGCCTTTTCATTACCATCTATGCCAATGTGACTTGATATCCAATTTAGGGTGATTGACAGCCCTAGATTATGGGCTTCTTTTCTTAAATGTTGGATTTCTGTGAGGAGTTGTATATTACCTCTGTGCTGACTGGATAACAATGCCTGGAGCGAAGATTTAGAGTCGGTATGAATGATGACACCATGCAAATTATTCTCAATTGTATATGGCCTCCTTCAGGGCATTTAATTCTGTTTGCAATGTTGAGCACCCTCTATTCATGCTCTCAGTAAGCTTCACGGTTGGTACATAAGAACATAAGAACATAAGAACAAAGGCAACTGCAGAAGGCCTATTGGCCCATACGAGGCAGCTCCTATTTATAACCACCCTATCTCACTCATATACATGTCCAACTCATGCTTGAAACAATCGAGCGACCCCACCTCTACAATGTTACGCGGCAATTGGTTCCACAAATCAACAACCCTGTTACCGAACCAGTATTTACCCAATTCTTTCCTAAATCTAAACTTATCCAATTTATACCCATTGTTTCGTGTTCTGTCTTAAGAACATAAGAACATTGGTAGTGTAAACTGCTGTACCAGCAGAAGCTCTTTCTCGATCAACTGATCCGTCTTTGAAGAGGTGAGTCGTTGCAGGTCGTGAGATTGTTTCCATTTGTTGTTCTATGACTTCTTTGAGCCTCTGCGAGCCACATGCTGATTTTTTAACTGGTAATCCAGTTAATGATTATCTTTAGACTCGATTCTTCCCATGGAGAAGGCTGCCGAAAGTGTTGATATGGTCTATACTTCCTCTTTGTTTTTATTGGTTAATTTCGAATCCACTTTCTCTAGAATCTTGATCAGATTATCCATCCATGTACTTGTTCTATATTGAAGGTGTTAAGGACATATGAAAGATTTCTAATTTGTGGAATTAACTTTGATATCCTACGCTGGACACGTTCAAGTGAATTTATATCCATTCTATAGTACGGCTACCAAAACTGAACTACATAATCTAAATTTTTTTTATTTTGAATTTTACATGCAAGCATGCCAATAAATACAATAAAATACAACAAAACCACAGACACAATCAGAAATCATACACGTGCAAAAAAAACATAAAGGACATACGTACAGAAACACAAGACAAAACGCCGGCCGGAAGGGCCGACCATAAAACAACAAATAGTTACCAAAAACAAGGTCAACAATAAATTGACAATAAACAAGTCAACAATAAATACAAAACAAGCAAAAAGAAACTATGAAGTTCGTATAGCAGGGCAAGCAAAGACAAATCCTAAAGGGTTTTTTCAGTTATATCGAACTAAGACTAGGGAAAGGATAGGTCCATTAAAAACTGAGACAGGGCAAATAACAGATAGCGATGAAGAGATGAGTANCCAAGTGAGTAGGGTAGCGACTTCTTCAGGGCTAGTGGGTGGCTCGAGTCAAATTTCAGATACGTATGAAGGTTAGTCGGTTTATAGTATGCCTTCGTATGCAGATTCCTGGTTAGCTGGTCTATATATATGTTGTATCTAGGAAATTAATCGTGGAGTCACTGTGTTCGAGGGTAAACTTAAGGTTCTCATGAACTGTATTTGACCATGAAAGAAACCTCTAGGCGCGGGAAACCGTCCTCCATTATTCCGAAGATGTCGTCTATGTAACGGAATATACCTCCGGTCCGTCTTCCTGTGGGATCGTCCTTATCCTCTACTCGAACACTACATGCACAAATATTTCAGCGATTGCCACACTACTGGATGCTCCTATCGCTGTACCCTTGGTTGCCGGTATGCCCGTCCTTCAAATTGCAAAAGGGTGTCTCTCATCACATGGAGATGGCCTCCTCAAGAGTTTCTTTCGAGGGGGTCCTCCATACGCCTGCGTCTTGAAGTTCCTGTCTGATTTTGTTCTGTTATGTAAAAAAAGATGCTACTACCTTTGCAGTTTCTCTCTGTGGTATGCTGGGTAGAGCGATACCACATCCATGGAAAAAAGGCGGGCCCCTCTCGGGACGGGGCCTTTAATTTCTGCAATTTTCTTGAGGAAATCCGTCGTATCTTGATTCTTTCCGGTAGTAGGCGTAGTAAGGGGTTCAGGAGAGCTGTGCAGATCCAGTCTACCGGCCTTGTTGGGGCCGGCAGCCGCTTAGAACCGGTCTCCCTTGCCACGTTCCTGTTGTTTTTCTAATGCTTTATGGATCTTTGGTAAAAGGTAGAGGTGGGGAATGATGGATTCAAAGGTTAGGAAGAAATCTCTCGCCCTGCCTGCATGAGTCCTCCTTCCCGTCCCAGTCTTGTTTTCGAACAGCTTGAGGACTATCCTTTTACTCCTCGTTTGGGCGTTTCTAAGCGCATCGTCCTGGTTGTGTATCTGTTTGTAGGCTGCAGTGTCTGCCAGGTGCCTCTTCATCTCGTTCTGTAGTTGTCCTTTCTCCAGGCGACGACAGTACCTCCCTTGTCCGCCGGCTTTATCACAATATCCGTGCGTCCTTTCAACGTTGATAGGGCGTCCCTCTCCTCCCTTGTGAGATTGCAGTTGCGTCGTCGTTCCGCACCCCGCTTGAGGTCGACCTTCATTTGCTGGATTACCGGTTTAAGGCCTACTAGGTTGTAGTTTGGGCACTGGACTGGTTGCTGGGGTGGAGGTACCTAAAAGAGAGGGAGAGTTTAGTTCTTTAATTGCTCCCTGTGACTTACCTTGCTCCGGCCGGAGGTTGCTCCAAACTTGGTTGATACTAGTTTCCAAGTTGTTGCACAGATCCTCTATCGCATCTTCCCTCTTCTTACGCGCCGGAGGGCCTATCACGAACGTAAGTCCCTTTTCCAACAGTTTCCTCTCCTGTTCAGTAAGGGGTACCTCCGAGACAACTGTCTGTTTCAATTGTCCTCTTTTTCTGCCTTAATCCTGTCGTTTCCTGAGTTTCTCCGATCTCCACCGTTCCACCCTCTGTCTCTGTCTCTTCCTTGTTGGTCTCGGTTCGTGCTGTTCCAGCGCTTGGGTCTGTTGTTGTTCTCCTGGTTCCGATTGTTGCCTCTGCCCCTGTTTCTGTTTCTGAAAAATTATTATTATGGCCCTATTATTATTATTACCTCCCTGTCTGTTGTCCCTGCTATTGTTGTTGTTCCAGGAGGGGTAGTCTCTGCTGTTATTGTATGTTGTCTCCTGGGGTGATCCTGTTGTTCTGGCCTGTGTGGTCGCCGGTCACGTTCCTGTTACACTGGCCTCGGTTGTCTCTGGATCTGTCCCTGTTGTTCCTCGTCTGGTTTCCACCCGGTTTGTCTCGTGATGAATTTCTCCATCCTTCTCGTGACCTGTCTCTGTTATTCCTACCTTGCCTGTTGTTGTTGTTGTTCGCCGGTGTCCCGTTGGAAGTTCAGTCTCTTCGGGCTCTTCCTCCTGTTCGAATCTGTTCTGGGTGGGAAGGGGGTTGTTGTGGGGCAGGCTTGCCTAGAATCGGGGACAGAGGGACATCATCGTCATCGTTCATCAGGAGTACTGACGTAAGGGTTTGGGGCCGCTTGTTTTTGTTGTTGCACTTGTTCTATGGCTCCTAGGCCTAGGGCTTTGTCCACTGCTGTAGTCAGGCTCTGCAGCGTACCTTCCTGAGGGTTTGAGAAAAACTTTCATACCTGTGTGACGTCTGTCCCGAGCGCATCATCAGACTTCCATCGTATGGTCTTTCGAGGGTCCCTGGTTTCGGAGTTGTCTTTCGTCTGAAACCTTCCCATAGGGCCGTACCTATTCTTACCTGATCCCAACCTCGTATTAGGAGGCGGGCTACGATGAGTTCTATTTTGGCCATTTCTCTCGTATGCGAGGCTTTGAGAAGGAGCGTGTATGTCGCCATAGACGCTCTGGCCTGTTCCAAGTTCACTCTGTTTAGACAGCTGGCTAGACCTGGTAGGATTGGGAGACCTGCTGAAAAAAATGGGAAACAAACCTGTAGGGCAAGTATTCAGGGACTGTGTTTAGCCTCACTGCCCGTTGGACGAACGTCAACCTGTCTTTTAAATATTCTATAGTTGTGAAGATCGGCTTTACCAGGGCTATAATTTCTAAGTCCTCCTGTTGGAAAAAACTGTTAACCTCATAGAGGTCAGATCTTTCCATCATTTTGTGTACTTGGACTGTTATATCACTCTCCTGGAGGAGGTCCTCCGGATTTGGAGTGAACGGCAAGTGTTCAAGTGCTTTCGACCCTGGTCCCGTCCATACTCTCTGTCTCTCCAGACTCCTTGGAGGGTGCCTTCAGGAAGTTGAGGTCTCTGTTTATATCTGTTTAGGATCTCGAGTTCCATACTCCCACTCCTCTTCGGAGGTGTTAGAGAGAGAATCCTTGAGACCTTCCGTAATTGTTTCCGGAGGGACTCGGAAACAGTTAACTCTGTCTCCACTGCAGGTCTCCTTGCTTTCGATGTCGAGGGTTGGTTTGGTGAGACCTCTCGTGTTCTCTTTGCTCGTACTGCGTCAATCTCCATTCTGGCTCTACAATTCAACAACACTTTTAACACTCAAGAATGGGGGAAAGAAAACAAAGTTATAGGTTTTTTTATCTTCCCTTTTCGGCTCGTGTGTGTGAGAAAAAAGTTTGGAAAAAAGCACAAAAAGTATTTCTCTCAGTAATGGAGTCAAACTCTCACTTGCCTCCTGGGGGCAGAAGAAGAGAGTTCTACCAGAAGACTGAGCGAAAAAGCCTTGTCCCATAAGAACATAAGAACATAAGAACAAAGGTAACTACAGAAGGCCTATTGGCCTATACGAGGCAGCTTCTATTTATAACCACCCAATACCCATCTAGCCCAATTGAAGTGATAGTGAGTCCTCTCCGAATTAATTTCCCTACCGATTTTCGTATCATCGGCAAATTTGCAAATGTTGCTACTCAAACCTGAATCTAAATCATTTATATATATTATAAACAACACAGAGGTCCAAGACAGAGCCTTGAGGCACTCCACTTACAACATTTTCCCACTCTGACTTGACTCCATTTATACTAACTCTCTGTTTCTTTGGTACAAGCCATGCCCTAATCCAGCTTAATATAGCCCCCAATACCATGAGCCTCTACGCAGAATGCTCACTATGAGCCCCATTCCCCATTTTGTGTCCCGGTATTCGCCTTTCGATATCCCCCCTGTTAGAGGTGAGGGAGTATCGTTAGGAGAAAATGCTACAACGGGTACAGCCGACTGTTTCGTAGGACCTTAGTCCTTTACTCATCAGCCGTGAAGTAGAATTGTGTGTTTGAGCCATGGTTGTTGTTGTTGTTGTTAAAGATTTAGCTACTCAGGACTAAGTGTCCATGTAGCACGAGCTATAGTGAGCCCGTAATTGAGTTTGGTTATACATGATAACCTTTTTCCTGTGATATTGGTCTTAAGTTTAAAATGGAGGAGGGGATTTCTTTTTTTCCTGTTATTTATCGCTTCTGTTTTAGTGCACTGGTTTTAATTTTTGTTTTATTAACATTATCTTGGTGGTGGATGTAGATGCAGAATGCTCACTAATGAGTCCCATTCCTCAACGCTTTTCTAATCATTGTAGTCGCGGTGGAATGTGCATCTAATGCAGCTGCTGTCGTTGGATTAATGTTGAGTTTGATGCGCAAGGGTCAGTAGCTTCACATTCCAGTAAGTAGTGCAACAGTGGCGCCTCTGCTTCAGTTCAAATATGTGACACTCTTTAACTAACATAACCTCTCCGCTTACTTCAGGTATAATCACCGACAGTACTACAGACCATTACCCCACATTTCTCTTAACTAACATTAACAAACCACCTCTAGAGTCAAGGGAGATAAGTTTTAGGCTGCACAATGAATCTGCTATAGGCAATTTTATAACTGCTGCTGATAATGTCAACTGGGAGTCAGAGTTAGGTAACATAGGGGACATCAACTAGCAGTACAATCTTTTCTTCAAAAAACTCTAAGCCTTTATAACACCCACTGTCCTATGCTTACAAAACAAGTCACTACCAAAGGCTTAACAATCCCTGGCTTACAAAGGGAATACTTAAATCCATTAATAAAAAACATGACCTTGAGAAGAAGTATAGGCTAGGGAAAACCGTCTCTAAAGAATTTCAAAGAATTACTCTTTACTGCTATCTAAGATAATTAGCGAGCCAAAATAATACTACGAAGATAAATTTACCCAAATAAAGAGCAACATTAAAAAAACTTGGAGCACAATTTCACAAATCTTGGGATCAAAGAAGATTTTAAACAACAAACCAACACTCCTGTCAAATAACGATGGTCAGCTTTCAGCATCTGATTCTGCTATTGAGTTCAATAGGTTCTTCTCTTCCATTGGGTCATCCCTTGCAAATGATATTCCTTCTTCCAGTACTGAGGTTAAGGACTACCTTCAGGTAACTATCCACAGTCTCTGTACCTAAAGCCTACTAATTCCACTGATGTCAATGAGATAATCCTTTCCCTTAAAACCAAGTCTAGTGCCCTTGAGGAGATTCCGACATTAATTTACAAAAAAGCCTCCAGATCCTTAGCCCCTGCAATTACATTGCTCTTCAACAAGTCACTTGAACTCCAAACCTTCCCAGATATTCTAAAAAAAGCGAGAGTAACCCTGTCCACAAATGTGGTGATCTCACTGATGTTAACAACTACAGACCTATTTCAATCCTGCCTAACTTATAAAAAATTTTGAAAAACTAATCTACAAGCAGCTTTACTCTTATCTAGCCAAGCACAATATACTTAGCTCTTGCCAATATGGCTTCAGACCTAAAAAAAGCACTAACGATGCACTTATTAGTATGATTAACTTAATTCATGCAGCTCTTGAAAAATGAGTTCCCTGTTGGGTTATTTGTGGACCTGCGTAAGGCTTTTGACACTGTGAACCACCAAAACCTTCTTCTTAAATTACATCATTATGGAGTCAGAGGACTCTCCTGCAATACCTCAAATCTTACCTTACTGATAGACTCCAGTATGTTTCTGTGAACAATTCAATTTCTCCTACCCTACCCATCAACATTGGTGTTCCTCAGGGCAGTATACTTGGCCCTCTCCTCTTTCTCATCTACATTAATGACCTTCCAAATGCCTCCCAACACCTTAGACCAATTCTATTTGCTGACGACACAACCTTCATTTACTCCAGTCCTGACCCCCTTGCTCTAAATGCCACAGTAAATACCGAGCTAATAAAGTCCATCTTTGGCTAACTGCCAACAAACTCACCCTTAACATTGACAAAACTTTCTATATTCTGTTTGGCAATAAATCCTCTAACCAAATAAATCTCAAGATTAACAATACCCAAATTTGTAACAAATTAGATGGCAAATTCCTTGGCGTTCTCATTGATCACAAGCTTAATTTCCAGGGACACATTCTAAATATATCAAAAAAAGTTTCAAAAACTGTTGGCATTCTTTCTAAGATCAGATATTATGTACCCCGCCCTGGTGGGACTCTCTATTACTCCCTCATCTATCCATATCTCAACTATGGTATTTGTGCTTGGGGTTCTACTACCCAAAATCATTTACGTCCTCTAATTACTCAACACAAAGCTGCTATTAGGACAATATCCAACTCTGGCCCCAGACATCACTCGGTACCCCTACTCAAATCTCTCAATATGTTAGATATTAAGTCACTGCACATTCTCTCATGTGTATTATACATATATAAAACGCTGAACTGTAATGCCAATCCTGACCTCAAAAGCTTCATTGAAAGCTGTAACAGAACCCATGAGCACCACACCAGAAATAAATACAGTTTTGATATTCCAAGAGTACGACTTAACCAAACTAGAAATGCTCTACAAATCAAGGGACCCAGAATGTGGAATGACCTTCCCAACCATGTTAAAGACTGTACCTCTCTCAACCAGTTTAAGATTAAAACTAAACACTACCTGATAAACTCCCTGTAACCTACCTTACCCCTCTATTGTCAACCCATGTCTTATTTTTTTTTTTTATTCAACGCTGTTTGTCTACATATTGTATTTGTGCTGCTTTTCAGTCATGTTCCCCCCTTTTTGTACCTTTATTTGTATCTGTTCTCAAAACATTTTATTCTTTTGTTCAATTAGTATTAAGTTTTAGATATTAATGTTTTCTTGCCCGAAACGCATTGCGTAATAGTGGCTTTAGGCATTGTATGTACTAGCTCTATCTATAAATCGATCCACTTATGTAAAATCTCTCTATGTATGTACCTTTCCTGAATAAACATATTTATTTATTTATTTCCGAATAAACATATTATTTATTATAATTTATCTATGTGATTGTGGTACCATAATAATCGACCTATATATGGTACAAAAAAAAAAATCTATGGTATTGTGCTGGGGTTCTACTACCCAAAATCATTTAGTCCTCTTAATCACTCAACACAAAGCTGCTATTAGGACAATATACCAACTCTGGCCACAGACATCATTCGGGACCCTACTGTCAAACTCTCAAATATGTTAGATATTAAGTCACTGCACTTCTTCAGTGTATTATACTAATAAAACGCTGAACTGAATGCCAATCCTGACCTTAAAAGCTTCATTGAAAGCGTAACAGAACCATGAGCACCACAACCCAGAAATAAATACAAGTTTTGATATTCCCCAAGAGTACGACTTAACCAAACAGAAATGTCTACAAATCAAGGGACCCAGAATTGTGGGAAATGACCTTCCCAACCATGTTAAAGACTGTACCTCTCTCAACCAGGTTAAGATTAAAACTGAAACACTACCTGATAAATTCCCAGTAAACTCTCAATTATTACAAACAGATAAACTGGGAGCAAATAAACCAGGACTTCACAGAAATAAACTGGGAAGAACAGCTAGGAAATGCGAACCTGAACCAGTGCCTGGAAAAAATAAGCTCAGTAGCACTAGAAATATGTACAAACCGCATCCCCTAAGAAAAAGAGGAAGAGATGCAGATTGGAACGAGAACGTCGTTCCTATATAGGCGAAGAAAACGAATCGCGGTACAACTTGAGAGTCGCACCCTATCTCAGGAACGGCGAAGAAGGTTAGGTAGCGAAATAGGAAAAATTGAACTCAAGCTACAAGAATCATACAAACGCAGGAGAGGGAAAGAGAGCAAAAGGCCATCAGTGAAATAGAGAGAAACCCGAAATATTTTTTCTCCTATGCAAAATCAAGATCAAAAACCACATCTAGTATCGGGCCCCTGCGAAAGGAAGATGGAACTTTCACCGATGACAACAAAGAAATGAGCGAGCTACTGAGGAAGCAATACGACTCTGTCTTCAGCGAGCCATTAAACGCACTAAAGATCGATAACCCAAATGAATTTTTCATGGATATGATACCAACATCAAATCATATATCAGACGTCACCCTATCCCCACTGGATTTTGAAGAAGCCATAAACAGTATGCCTATGCACTCCGCACCAGGCCCGGATTCTTGGAACTCCATATTCATCAAGAACTGTAAAAAACCACTATCGCAGGCCCTTCACATTCTGTGGAGACAAAGCCTAGATACTGGCGTTATTCCTGATATACTAAAAACAGCAGAGATAGCACCACTTCATAAAGGAGGAAATAAGGCAGAGGCAAAAAATTACAGACCGATAGCACTAACATCGCACATCATAAAAATTTTTGAGAGAGTGCTAAGAAGTAAGATCACAAAATACATGGAATCACAGCATCTCCATAACCCCGGACAACATGGTTTCAGAACAGGGCGCTCTTGCCTGTCGCAGTTGCTGGACCACTATGATATGGCATTAGATGCTATGGAAGACAAACAAAACGCTGATGTAATTTACACAGATTTCGCAAAAGCTTTTGATAAATGTGACCATGGTGTTATTGCCCATAAAATGCGCTCAAAAGGAATTACCGGAAAAGTAGGCAGATGGATCTACAATTTCCTGACCAACAGAACCCAATGTGTAATAGTCAACAAAATAAAATCCAACCCGTCAACCGTTAAGAGCTCAGTCCCCCAGGGTACTGTGCTTGCTCCAGTACTTTTTCTCATCCTCATATCGGACATAGACAAGAACACAACCTATAGCACTGTATCATCCTTTGCAGATGACACTAGGATCTTCATGAGAGTAGGCAACATAGAGGACACGGCGAACCTCCAGTCAGATGTAGATCAGGTCTTTCTATGGGCTACAGAAAATAATATGGTGTTTAACGAAGACAAGTTCCAGCTCATGCGCTATGGAAAAATGAAAATATAAAAACGGAAACCACGTACAAAACTCAGGCAAATCATAACATAGAACGAAAAGGCAATGTAAAGGATCTGGGTGTACTCATGTCGGAAGACCTTACCTTTAAAGAACACAATAAAGTAGCCGTCACAACTGCAAGAAAAATGACAGGTTGGATAACAAGAACTTTTCACACTAGAGATGCTATACCGATGATGACACTTTTCAAAACGCTTGTGCTCTCTAGAGTGGAGTACTGCTGCACAATGACAGCCCCTTTCACTGCTGGTGAAATTGCTGACCTGGAGAGCGTGCAGAGATCCTTTACTGCTAGAATCCACTCGGTAAAACATCTAAACTATTGGGACCGACTAAAGAGCCTAAATCTGTATTCCCTTGAGCGCAGGCGGGAGAGATACATAATAATTTACACGTGGAAAATATTAGAGGGGCTGGTCCCAAACCTGCACACAGAAATAACATCACATGAGACCAGAAGACATGGCAGGATGTGCAGAATACCCCCGTTGAAAAGCAGAGGTGCAACTGGTACTCTGAGAGAGAACTCTATCAACATCAGAGGCCCGAGACTGTTCAACACGCTTCCACTACACATAAGGGACATAACTGGCAAACCCCTCACAGTGTTCAAGAGAGAACTGGATAAGCACCTCCAAAGGATACCTGATCAACCAGGCTGTGACTCATACGTCAGGCTGCGAGCAGCCGCGTCCAACAGCCTGGTTGATCAGTCCAGCAACCAGGAGGCCTGGTCGATGACCGGGCCGCGGGGACGATAAGCCCCGGAAGCACCTCAAGGTATCCTCAAGGTAAGGTAACCTACCTTACCCCTCTATTGTCAACCTATGTCTTATTTTTTTTTTTATTCAACGCTGTTTGTCTACATATTGTATTTGTGCTGCTTCTCAGTCATGTTCCCCCCTTTTTTTGTACCTTTATTTGTATCTGTTCTCATAACATTTTATTCTTTTTGTTCAATTAGTATTAAGTTTTAGATATTAATGTTTTCTTGCCCGAAACGCATTGCGTAATAGTGGCTTTAGGCATTGTATGTACTAGCTCTATCTATAAATCGATCCACTTATGTAAAATCTCTATGTATGTACCTTTCCTGAATAAACATATTTATTATATTTATTTATTTATTGCGTTCATTACCTCCCAGCAGCACTTGTAACCAAGCCTGAGTCTGTGTATAGCTACTGCAATGTCTCTGGATATCTTTTTGCCAGGCTTGAAAGAGGAGTAACCAGTGGTGAGCCATGGTTGTTGTTGTTGTTAAAGATTTAGCTACTCAGGACTAAGTGTCCATGTAGCACGAGCTATGGTGAGCCCGTAATTGAGTTTGGTTATACATGCTAACCTTTTTCCTGTGATATTTTGGGTCTAAGTTTAAAATGGAGGAGTGGATTTCTCTTTTTTTTTCCTGTTTATTTATCGCTTCTGTTTTAGTGCACTGGTTTTAATCCTGTTTTATTAACATTATCTTGGTGGTGGATGTAGATGCAGAATGCTCACTAATGAGTCCCATTCCTCAACGGCTTTTCTAATCATTGTAGTCGCGGTGGAATGTGCATCTAATGCAGCTGCTGTCGTTGGATTAATGTTGAGTTTGATGCGCAAGGGTTCAGTAGCTTCACATTCCAGTAAGTAGTGCAACAGTGGCGCCTCTGCTTCAGTTTCACATATGTGATATTTGTAGTGGTAAGACACTCGCCTGGCGTTCCGCGAGCGCTATGTCATGGGTTCGTATCCTGGCCGGGGAGGATTTACTGGGCGCAATTCCTTAACTGTAGCCTCTGTTTAACGCAACAGTAAAATGTGTACTTGGATGAAAAACGATTCTTCGCGGCTGGGGATCGTTCCAGGGACCTGCCCGAAACGCTACGCGTACTAGTGGCTGTACAAGAATGTTACAACTCTTGTATATATCTCAAAAAAAAAAAAATGTGACACTCTTTAACTATTGGGTTCATTACCTCCCAGCAGCACTTGTAACCAAGCCTGAGTCTGTGTATGGCTCCTGCAATGTCTCTGGATAACTTTTTTGCCAGGCTTGAAAGAGGAGTAACCAGTGGCTTGTTCGTACCATATCGTAGTGGATCTTCCTTCTGCTACTTTGGCTCTGTGGCGACCTTTGATAGTTGAGAATATTTTCTTCTTGATTTGCTCCTTTATCTGTGAGAAACTTGGAGGTATTTGAACCTGTACAACAGGTAGAGCAGAGGCAGTTTTTGCTAGTGAGTCTGCCTTTCATTACCATCTATGCCAATGTGACTTGGTATCCAATTTAGGGTGATTGACAACCCTCGATTACGGGCTTCTTCTCCTATATGTTGAATTTCTGTGAGGAGTTGTATATTATCTCTGTGCTGACTGGATAACAATGCCTGGAGCGAAGATTTAGAGTCGGTATGAATGATGACATCATGTAAATTATTCTCAATTGCATATTTTATTGCCTCCTTCAGGGCATATAACTCTGTTTGCAATGTTGAGCACCCACTATTCATGCTCCAGTAAGCCTCATGGTTGGTAGTGTAAACTGTTGCCCCAGCAGAACCTTTTTCTTGATCGACTGATCCGTCTGTGAAGATGTGAGTCGTTGTGGGTCTAGAGATAGTTTCCATTTGTTGTTCTACTACTTCCTTGAGCCTCTGCGGGTCACATGCTGATTTTTTAACTGGTAATCTTTCAATGATTATCTTTATATTCGATTCTTCCCATGGAGGAGGCTGTCGAAAGTGTTGATATGGTCTATCTTCCCCTTTGTTTTTAAATTGTTTTTTTCTCTAAAATCTTGACCACATTATCCATCCATGAGCTTGTTCTATACTGTAGGTTTTTCTGAAATGATCTCTGTATGCTGTCTTTGATTGACAGCCTGGCGGTTGTTCCAGTAAGTTTTCCTATTATGGTAGCTATCCTTTGTTTCATCCTGTTTTCTAATGCTGGTAGTTTTGTTTCCATTCTAAGGTTCTCTCTACGCGTCCATATAGGTGCTCCCAGCATTGTTCTCAGAGCATCATTTTGAGACACTTCCAGTTTCTCCCATTGGTTATCACTGAGGGATGTAAGAGCAGGAGCAGCATAGTCGATGAGTGACCTAACTGCTTGAACGTAGTACATTTTGAGTACTGGTAGAGATGCACCCTCTCTAAGACTGGTCAGGGAGCGCAAAGCTGAGTTTCTGGCTTTACAGCGTTGCCGAAGATATTCAATTTCTTGAGTGAATTTCAACTGGTTGTCTATTATGACTCCTAGGTATTGAAAAGAGGTAACCCACTCGATTTCTTGTCCTTGTATTGCGAGTCTAATGTCTTGAGTTCTCATTTTAACGGGCATTGCTTTTGTTTTATTGCTGTTTATTTTCACTGCTATGCGTTCCGCTTCCCTGCTGATAATATCTAGGCATTTTTGTGCATGGTTCCTTGCACCTTTGCCTTTGATGCTGACCACAAAGTCGTCTGCATAGTTAAGAAGTTTGGCTTTTGGTAGCTTGAGCTTCATGAATTGTTCCATGAGACAGTTGAAGAGGAAGGGGCTTAGAATTCCTCCCTGCGGAGTTCCATTTTCCAGCCTCTTTGAGGTCGATGTTTTTCCTTGGAATTTGACTTTAGCTTCTCGGTTAAGTAGGCTTCCTTTGGCAAAAGCAAGAGCGTGTCCTTTGATTTCCTTATCCACGAGGCAGCACAGTGTAGCTGGAGCACTGGCTAACTCGAAGGCTTTTTCAAGGTCTAGAAAAATAAGGATTCCAGGTTTGTCATTGATTTTATCCAGGAGGTAAGGCATTCTGTGTGAGCCATAGGTCGACTTTTAATTTTATAGTCCAGATACAGGTGAGGAGTGAGGTACATAGATATCATTTTTCGCAACGTAAAAATTACCTAAAACATAATAGCTGAATATAAAGATAGCTTCATTAAAATGCAGGGTATGATGAGTATATCTTTAGAGATGCATCGTCTGTGAGTTAATAGTTTGTCTATCTCCCATACATTGAGGTCTCATAAGAACATAAGAACACAAGAACAAAGGCAACTGCAGAAGTCCTATTGGCCCACACGAGGCAGCTCCTCGTGTATAACCACCCAATCCCACTCATATACATGTCCAACCCTCGCTTGAAACAATCGAGGGATCCCACCTCCACAACGTTACGCGGTAATTGGTTCCACAAATCAACAACCCTGTTACCAAACCAGTATTTACCCTAGTCTTTCCTAAATCTAAACGTATCCAATTTATACCCATTGTTTCGTGTTCTGTCTTGTGTTGATACTTTTAATACCCTATTAATATCCCCTTTGTTATGTCCATTCATCCACTTGTTAAGTATATTTGTATTTGAGGTAATATTTGGTGTTTCCACCATAATTCGAGGTCTCCTTTGTTATTTGTTATTAGCAGTTAGTTTCGTTGCGTTGTCATTTGCTGTAGGAACTAAGGTAACTGCAGAAGGCTTATTGGCCCATACGAGGCAAGGCCGGAAATCCTGCCTCGCTTCTCAATTTCAATTGGTATAACAATAAAGCCATCTACTGTAGATAGAGCATAGTATTACTCAATAGATTCAACTGCTATCTGGGGAAACGAAGAAATTGGAGGGGGTGATCCCTTCGTTGGTTGGGTCGTCATTACTAGGGTGGGTTTCGTTGTGTTGTCATTTGCTGTAGGAACTAAGGCAACTGCAGAAGGCCTATTGGCCCACACGAGGCAAGGCCGGAAATCCTGTCTCGCTTCTCAAAAAAAGTGGCTGGAATGGTGTTCACACCTGAATGAACACACCTCTCTCGGAGAGATGTGGCAGCAAATCCACTGGGCCAAAGGGAATAAAACACCTAAAGCCCCACACCCCAAGGATCCTCAACAGGAAGCCGAAGTACTGGCAACCAGGTTTGCAGAGAGAGCAGCCAGCAATCAACTTCCACCAGATGTATTAGCAGTACAGACCGGACTAGAGGAAGAAAGGTGGCACAGAATCCTTACAGCATGTGAAGAAGTCTCTGACACTAATGCCCCCTTCACAATGGATGAGCTCAATCGGGCTAAGAAAAACTCCAAGGATACATCCCCTGGAGCCGACAAAATAACCTATTAAATTAATTAGAAACCTCGGCCCAGAGGGAGACGCTGCATACCTAAGGTTAATTAATTTAGCCTGGACTTCTCAAACTAGACCTTCAGCTTGGAATAGAGCAGACAGTACCGATCCCAAAACCCAAAGATCCAGCTAATCCCAGGCCCATCTCTCTCCAAAGCTGTGCAGCCAAGACGGCTGACAGAATGGCACTCAACAGACTGGAGTGGAAAATGCCTAAACTGCACCATGATATGTATGCCTATAGAAAAGGGGTTGGCACAGTGGAATGTATTACAACTCTGTTAGCCCACTTGAATGACAGACCAGGAATGCTGATATTCCTGGACCTCGAAAAAGCCTTTGAACTGGCTAGCGCCCCAGCTATTCTCTGCTGCCTCATTGACAAAGAGGTCAGAATCAACCTGCTCTCCTGGACCAAAAACTGTCTCATAAACAGAGAAGCAAGAGTAAAACTTCATGGCACAGTTTCTGAGTACAAAAGACATGAAAATGGTACACCGCAAGGAGGTATTCTCAGCCCTCTTCTCTTCAACTGTTTAATGGAAAGAATAATGAGGTTGAAACTTCCACATCACTGCAGGCTGCTAAACTACGCGG
Source organism: Procambarus virginalis (assembly GCA_020271785.1). Classification (NCBI taxonomy): domain Eukaryota; kingdom Metazoa; phylum Arthropoda; class Malacostraca; order Decapoda; family Cambaridae; genus Procambarus; species Procambarus virginalis. Next base: position 66,827 of record WNGS01123873.1, read on the forward strand.
ACGACTTTGTCATCATCATAAAAGGAAGGGATGCGGCGCGCCCTGCACCCAAATGCTTAGACTGCATCAGTAAAGAGGCAAAACAGATTGGGATCAAACTCAACCCCTCAAAGTCAAAAGCCATGCCCATAAAAATAGCGAAGCCCAACATCCAACTCACAGTACAGGGTCAACCAATCAAATGGGTGGACACCTATCAGTACCTAGGAATAATCCTGGACACACACATGAATTTTAATGCTGAGGTCACTTACTTGAGAGAGCGAACTGCGGCCAGGACGGCAATCCTCAGGTCGCTAACCTCCCTCTCTGGAGGAGCCAATCTGCAAGTCCTTCGCACATACTATGTACAGGCAGTCAGATCAGTGATCGATTATGCCGCACCTGCACTCACAAATCTATCACACCAACAGTGGAAAAAGCTTGAAGTTGCCCAAAACAATGCTATGAGAGCCGCACTGGGAGCCCCCATGTGGACCAGGCTTGAAACACTTAGACTGGAGACGGGTTTGCCCTCTCTACAGGAAAGAATATCTCAAAGGAAAGCTACAATTATCAGTAACATAATTATTTCTTCTGATCCAATCCCAGTACGGCAGGCCTTGGTGGTTGGACTAGGCCAAAACAATGGAAACTCTTGGGCTGCAAGAGCAGGAAAAGTCCTAAACAGACTACATTTAAAAACATGATTCTCGATAGAGAGGGTGATCATCCACACCCAAGTTACACTCCTTCTGCACCGTGGGAAGAGCCTACTTTCAAAATAGTAATAGAAAGTCTCCCAATGAAAAAGGCTGCCTATGATCCGACAATCCTAAGGCGCATAATAGAAGAGCAAATGTATAGCATAGCAGTAGCAGGAGGCACCCACATCTTCACAGACGGATCGGTTGACACAGAATATGAGAGTGCTGGCGCTGCTCTTTGCACGGCCAGCATACAGGCATATTGGAGACTGGGAGGACTAGTATCATCAACCCAAACTGAGCTGTTTGCCATACAACAGGCATTCGCATATGTGATTGCACAAAACACTCAAAATGCAATCATACACACAGACTCAAAAGCTGCACTTCAAATACCAGGACAAAAACAGTGGAAAGATAACGTAGAAATAATTACCACCATTTTGTATCTTGGAGCAGTCGCTAAAGGCAAAGGACTCATAACCTTGAACTGGATCCCATCCCATATTGGAATCCCATTAAATGAGAAAGCTGATGAAATTGCTAAACTGGCAACTCGTCATCCAGTGATAGATAAAACAATTCAACCCAGCCTAGAGAACATTAAAAACATCATCACCAAAAAGCTCTCACACCTCAACAAAGCCTACCTACACCAGAGAATAGCTGAAGGTTCGCCCTCTGCAACATGGTATCTTCAGGCAACCAAATTAGAAAGGTTAAATATCCCGAAAGGAATCCACAGGGAAATAGCAGTTAGGTTATATAGACTACGTCTAGGTTACAGATGCAACTGGGAGATTGGTGAACCCCGACAGAGAGAGTGCATTTTCTGCCAAACTGTCACAGAAAAGCCATTACTTCACTATCTTCTGGAATGTGAAGCAACCAACGACCTTAGAAGAGCTTTTAAGAGTTCCTGAATCTTGCAGTGGCCACCCTGAAGCCATCAACAGAGCCACTCTCCTGGTCAACAAAGGTGTCCAGCAGCTGGACACCCTCATAAAGACTGAAGCAGTATCCTCCCCCGCGATAACAGCTTGATGATTAAATGCAACCTCAGAATAATGAAAAAATTACAGAAAAAAAATGTACCACTTACGGGCTATTCATGCCCGTGCCACCTCTTGGGTGGCTTAATCTTTATCAATCAATCGATCAATCGCACCACGGACGGGAGACATCTCCTGTCCACGAGGCTAACCATAGCCCGTGCTTCTTGCCCAGCTCC
>WNGS01123873.1:69743-87514 GCA_020271785.1 Procambarus virginalis
AAATTAGAAATCTTTCATATGAAGAAAGATAACAAAACTAATTTGCATTCACTGGAAAGGCGAAGAGTTAGGGGTGACATGATAGAGGTTTACAAGTGGATGAATGGACATAACAAAGGGGATATTAATAGGGTATTGAAAGTATCAACACAGGACAGAACGCGAAACAATGGGTATAAATTGGATAAGTTTAGATTTAGGAAGACTTGGGTAAATACTGGTTCAGTACAGGGTACAGGGTGTTGATTTGTGGAACCAATTGCCGCGTTGTTATTAAACAAATAGTAAAACTCAAACCAAACAAATCCCCAGGGCCGGATGAAGTGTTTGCCAGAGTGCTGAAAGAATGCAAGAGGAGCTTTGTGACCCACTGTCAATCATATTTAATAAATCAATAGAGTCAGGCACAGTGCCAGAGTTTTGGAAAGTTGCTAATGTGATACCAGTTTTTAAGAAAGGAGATAGATCACTTGCGTCTAACTATCGACCAATTAGCTAACGTCTATTGTGGGAAAGTTACTCGAATCTATAATAGCAAATAAAATTCGTCTTCATCTTGAAAAACATAAATTAATAATTGAGTCGCAACATGGTTTTATAAATGGCCGTTCATGTTTAACAAATTTGTTATCTTTTTATTCTAGCATAGTTGAGGCAGTTGATAGTGGTAAGGATTGTGATGTTGTGTACCTTGACTTTAGCAAAGCTTTCGATACAGTGCCACATGAAAGACTGATTAAAAAGATAGAGGCTCATGGTATTTGGGGTGCTATATTAAGCTGGATTAGGGCATGGCTATACCAAAGGAAACAGAGAGTTAGTATAAATGGAGTCAAGTCAGAGTGGGAAAATGTTGTAAGTGGAGTGCCTCAAGGCTCTGTCTTGGGACCTCTGTTGTTTATAATATATATAAATGATTTAGATTCAGGTTTGAGTAGCAACATTTGCAAATTTGCCGATGATACGAAAATCGGTAGGGAAATTAATTCGGAGGAGGACTCACTATCACTTCAAGTTGATCTAGATAGGGTTTTGAAATGGTCAAAGGACTGGCAGATGCAGTTTAATGCTGATAAATGTAAAGTTCTGAAGCTAGGTAATGATGATAGAGTTACAAGATACGAGCTAGATGGTGTTGAGATTGCGAAGTCGGATTGCGAAAGGGATCTGGGAGTTATAATTAGTAAGAATTTAAAACAAAAGGATCAATGCATAAATGTTCGTAATAAGGCAAATAGGACACTCGGATTTATTAATCGCAGCGTAAGTAACAAGACACCTGGTGTGATTCTCAAGCTATATCTTGCTCTGGTTAGGCCCCATTTAGATTATGCAGTTCAGTTTTGGTCGCCATATTATAGAATGGATATAAATTCACTTGAACGTGTCCAGCGTAGGATGACTAAGTTAATTCCCCAAATTAGAAATCTTTCATATGAAGAAAGATTAACAAAGCTTAATTTGCATTCACTGGAAAGGCGAAGAGTTAGGGGTGACATGATAGAGGTTTACAAGTGGATGAATGGACATAACAAAGGGGATATTAATAGGGTATTGAAAGTATCAACACAGGACAGAACGCGAAACAATGGGTATAAATTGGATAAGTTTAGATTTAGGAAAGACTTGGGTAAATACTGGTTCAGTAACAGGGTTGTTGATTTGTGGAACCAATTGCCGGATAACATTGTGGAGGTGGGGTCCCTCGATTGTTTCAAGCATGGGTTGGACATGTATATGAGTGGGATTCGGTGGTTATAAATAGGAGCTGCCTCGTATGGGCCAATAGGCCTTCTGCAGCTGCCTTTGTTCTTATGTTCTTATGTTTCTTAATAGAAAAGATGAAGTGCAGTGAACAACCCCTTCCCCCATGACAATTAAATAACAATTAAAAGTCTGTGGTCAATAGTTTTTTTTGTTTTTTTTTTAGATATATACAAGAGTTGTTACATTCTTGTACAGCCACTAGTACGTTTAGTTTTAGTTCATTTATTATGCACCCCATACCCATCTTGTGGGCGGTAGTGGAAAGGGTTACAGAGGCACATAATGGGCTCAGGGACTGAACCCCACAATTCATTTAGCTAAGCAAGTTACAATCTTGATGAGCTAGTTACAAAATTCAATATAAGTCGTCACATCAACAATGGGTTCAAGATCGACCTCAAATACAGGTTCTAAATTAAGCAACTGACATATGTGGAGAGCTAGTGTCACAATTTATATGTTTGTCCTGCACACCGCCTCCCATCCAGTGGGCAGCGGTGGATAGGTTACAATCACTCAGTTACTACCTACAGTTAGCAAACTGGGGATATTTGGCTAAAATTTCTGGTAGCAGATCATTTTGAATGAAATATTTACACATCGAACATTGGAACATTGGTTATAGAATTGTCTCTAAATTCACGTATCTTTTCGCACTCCATCACATAGTGACGGAGGGTGTGCGAATAATTTTGTTGACACAGTTTACATTTGGTCCGCGTAGCGTTTCGGGCAGTGGTCCTCGGAATACGATCCCCTGCCGCGAAGAATCGTTTTTTTATCAAAGTACACATTTTACTGTTGCGTTAAACAGAGGCTACAGTTAAGGAATTGCGCCCAGTAAATCCTCCCCGGCCAGGATACGAACCATGACATAGCGCTCGCGGAACGCCAGGCGAGTGTCTTACCACCACACCACGGAGACTGTAGTTCCTGCACCTCATCCCTCTCCAGTCTTCATATAACATATATCAATCAATCTTATTCTCGTATTGAGATTCACGGTATGAGTAGTATGGATGAAAAGCCTTACGGGTGTCCGGAGTGTCGGAGGATAAACCTCATGAGTGTTCCGAGTGTGGGAAAAAGTTCCTAAAACTTGGACAAATGAACAAACATAGGGTGGTCCATTCAGATGATAAACCTCATGAGTGTCCCGACTGTGGGAAAACATTCAGAAAACTTGCAAATATGAAGAGGCACAGGCTGGTGCATACTGATGATAAACCTCATGAGTGTCCCAACTGTGGGAAAAGATTCCGTAAACTTGAATATATGAAGATGCACAAGCTAGTGCATACCGATAAAAAACCTCATGAGTGTTCCAACTGTGGGAAAAGATTTAGAAAGCTTGCAAATATGAAGAGGCACAAAACGGTCCATTCAGCTGATAAACTTCACGAGTGTCACGACTGAGGGAAAAGATTGAATCCATGAAGACTCGCATAAATATCTATACAGATGAAAATTTTCATGAGTGTCCCATGAGTGGGAAAAGATTCATTGAATAAGGATCTATGTAAATTCCCAAGATGATACATGTATCTTATTTTGAGATGATTTCGGGGTTTAGGGTCCCCGCAGCCCGGTCCTCGACCAGGCCTTTTTTTGTTACACAACCCCAGGATGCAGCCAGCAGCAGCTGTCTAACTCCCAGGTACCTATTTACTGCTAGGAGAACAGGGCCATCACTGTGAAATTCTGCCCATATGTTTCCGCCTCCGCCGGGGATCGAACCCGGAACCTTAGGACTACGAATCACGAGCCACTCAACCATCTCAACCGTCAGGCCCCCTTCTCATACTCCTTCTAGCATAGTTTCATGCTGGTGATGTGATGTGTAGATGTGATGTGTGTTCTAAATGATTCTGCAGTCGTATCCGTTTAAATAAGCACATGTTAGTGCATACTGGGGAGAAACCACACGAGTGCGGTAAACCCTGAGTGTGGTAAACGACTCACTTAACTGGGAAATATGAAGAAACACAGACTGGTGCATTCATGTGAACAATCACAGTGTGCCAGCAGATTCATTTTGAGATATATATTGAGGTGTAATTTGTAGTGCACCGAATGGCGTATATTTGTGATAAATTATAAAAGACAGTATTTTTATTTATGTAAATAATAAAACGTTAATACAAAATTTGGTATTTCTATTAATTCCAGTGTACTTACAATTTATATCTTGACAATTAATTGGAAGGAAATAATATAATACTAAGAATATAAGAAATGAAAATATTGCAAAACTGTTGGTCCAGTTGGTCCAACTGTTGGTTCCCGTTTGGAACGGGACCAAAACTGTTGGTCCCGTTCCGTCCCAAATCTATTTATTATTTATTTATTTATTTATTTATTTATTTATTTATTCATATACAAGAAGGTACATTGGGAATGTGAGAATATATAGTATGGTAATTACAATCTTGTAAAGCCACTAGTATGCGCAGCGTTTCGGGCAGGTCCTTAATCTAAGAAAATTTTAAGTAGGTAAATACTAGCAAAAATTATAAAAAAGAAATGATAACAGTTACATGGCAAAAAAAAAATTGAGAGAAAATTGTAGGTACAGTATAATAAAGCACTTAGGTAGCTAAGATTGATTGCAATGAAAGCTTGAATGGTAGTTGACAAAAATTGGTAGGCACAATACAGCAAATGGCTAGCACATAAAGGAAGACAGCAATGAACACAATGATAAGGTTGTTTGGGTTAAATACATAAGAATTAGGAGATTGGATAACACTAGGTACAGAGCAAAAAATAAAGCTCAGTGTAGGAAACAAAGAAGATGAAATTAAGTACTTTTTGGTTTTGTTTTTAAATAAGGCAAAAGTTTTACAGTTTTTCAATTCACTAGGGAGTGAGTTCCATAGACTAGGTCCCTTAATTTGCATAGAGTGTTTACACAGATTAAGTTTGACCCTTTGGATATCAAAGAGATATTTATTTCTGGTGTGGTGATAATGGGTCCTATTACATCTGTCCAGAGAGTTTCAGAGCATGGTTTGCATTTAAGAACAGGGTTTTGTAAATGTAGTTGACACAAGAGAATGTGTGGAGGGAGTTAATATTTAGCAAGTTTAGGGATTTAAACAAGGGAGCTGTTGTTTCTGCTAAAAATCTGCTATCAATTACTCTGATAGCAGATTTTTACTGGGTGATGATGGGCTTAAGGTGGTTTGCAGTGGTAGACCCCCATGCACAGATACCATAATTAAGATAGGGGTAGATTAGTGCATAATAGAGAGAGAGGAGAGCAGAGTTAGGAACATAATATCTGATTTTGGAGAGTATACCAACTGTCTTTCTTAGTTATGTGTTGAATGTGGGTGCTGAAGTTGAGTCTCTTAATGTCTAGGATGTAGTCAGATGTAGATCAGGTCTTTCTATGGGCTACAGAAAATAATATGGTGTTTAACGAAGATAAGTTCCAGCTCATGCGCTATGGAAAAAATGAAAATATAAAAACTGAAACCACGTACAAAACTCAGGCAAATCATAACATAGCACGAAAAGGCAATGTAAAGGATTTGGGTGTACTCATGTCGGAAGACCTTACCTTTAAAGAACACAATAAAGTGGCCGTCACAACTGCACGAAAAATGACGGGTTGGATAACAAGAACTTTTCACACTAGAGATGCTATACCGATGATGATACTTTTCAAAATGCTGGTGCTCTCTAGAGTGGAGTACTGCTGCACAATGACAGCCCCTTTCAAAACTGGAGAAATTGCTGACCTGGAGAGCGTGCAGAGATCCTTTACTGCTAGAATCTACTCGCTAAAACATCTAAACTATTGGGACCGACTAAAGAGCCTAAATCTGTACTCCCTTGAGCGCAGGCGGGAGAGATACATAATAATTTACACATGGAAAATATTAGAGGGGCTGGTCCAAAACCTGCACACAAAAATAACATCACATGCGACCAGAAGACATGGCAGGATGTGCAGAATACCCCCGTTGAAAAACAGAGGTGCAACTGGTACTCTGAGAGAGAACTCCATCAACATCAGGGGCCCGAGATTGTTCAACACGCTCCCGCTACACATAAGGGGCATAACTGGCAAACCCCTCACAGTGTTCAAGAGAGAACTGGATAAGCACCTCCAAAGGATACCTGATCAACCAGGCTGCGAGCAGCCGCGTCCAACAGCCTGGTTGATCAGTCCAGCAACCAGGAGGCCTGGTCGATGACCGGGCCACGGGGACGCTAAGCCCCGGAAGCACCTCAAGGTATACTCAAGGTATAGGAATAGGCCAAGAAACTTGCCATCATTTTTATTACTGATGTTAATGTTCCAGAAATTCCGCCGTTTGCCTTGCATACAGCGTCTATTTTCTGTGGCTTGGAAGAAAACGCACATCAAGTGGGGGCTTGATTTATTATGAATTATTATATAAATTAACTACATAAATTAATTACAAAATTAATTATTATATAAATTAATTACAAAATTAATTATTATATAAATTAATTACAAAATTAATTATTATAAATAATTACAAAATAATTATATAAATTAATTACAAAATTAATTATTATATAAATTAATTACAAATTAATTATTATATAAATTAATTACAAATTTAATTATTATAAAAAATATTATATAAATTAAAATAATAATCATAGATGACTATTATTGAGCTTATCACTTTGGGGGTTCCGATGGAGCACCCCCAATCCCGTGAGGGCCAGCGGCGTGGAACCCCCACCCCCGAAGGGCGAGTGGAAGCTGGCTGCTATAAGTAGGAACACACCTCCTCGCTACTGTGGCCGTAAGCGTGCCCGTATACCCGGAGAGGCCATTAAAAAACAGTCGGTCTTCCTTGACCAAGACTTAAAAAGGTACCATTCCGAGTCTACTTGGCAGATGCTGCGAGGAGATGCAGCTCGCTTGGTGGGGCGGCGGAGTACCATCTTGATGAGCCGTGGAGCGGGGAGGCGGGAAGCCCCCCACTGTGGACTGGGAGGAGTACATACTGCCGGGTTTGTACTCCATGCAGGCAGCGCTTGTCACCGTGGGGAATGACTGGTTGTTTCCGTGTTTATCTTCGTCGTAGTAGCCCACCCTCGCAGAGACCAGTCCTGCATGGATGGCTGGCCCCAGGGCGTGTGTGGGAATGTGGACGCTGTCCACTCCGAGGCCGACTCGCCAGGGTCGACCCCGTGTCGGTCGTTGTCGCTGTGGTGAGCCCCTCGGGTGTGGAGTGGAGGTGTCTGCTTAGAAGGGAGTCGGTTGCCTCCCAGTATACCTCGCACGGTGGGCATGAGAGCCGTGGTCCACCGTTCATAGCCCCACTACGCCTTCCACGATCATCACAGGTTTTCGTCGTCCTCGTTCTGTTGTGGGTCTGGAAGTAATAAAGCAGTAAGGGTGGGCAGGGGCTGGTGTGCAGAGTTAACGTGAAGAGCAAAGGCACAGGTGCGTGGAACCGCATCAAAGTATACTGCTGGCGACTTAGGCTGCGAGAGTGGGATAACTGGCTGCGACACCTGTCGCGGAAGGCAGGAATAGGTAGGATTGAATGAAGTCCCAGGCATAGCTGAGCGGGCTGCGTCGAGAGTTGGTAGGCACCTGCACGGCAAGTACCAATAATAAATTATATATAATAGCATTTATATAAGTATTTTTACATAAATTAAATTATCAAATTAAATTTAATAAGATGATGAATAATAGATTGTAGAATATAAAAAATTGTAAATTAATTGTAATTTAATTCATAATTTAATTGTAATTAAAAAATTGTAGAATATAAAGAATTATAATATAAATTATGTTAAATAACATAAATTAAGTCAATGTTAAAGCACAGTTCAGCCAGTGGACTGCAGGTGGCTCCGAAGACTGCCTAGAGTGTAGTGAAGTCCATATCGCTAAGCCGCGGGGAGATTCTAAGGTACGCCAACAGTCCAAGGAAAGAGGGTGTTAAGTGGAATCGAACTGTGGAACCACTTACGCTCATCAAGACGTATGAGAACTGTAACAAATTTATTATTAAAAATGAGAGAAAATGCATTAGGGGCGTGCTCAGCTTGGGACACCACCAGCCGGGCCATCAGCTGCTGGATCATTGGCTGGGACCACCTCAGCTGTAACAACAGCAGCTGCGCTTGGCCCCCAGGGGCCTGCTCAGGTGGAACACTCAACACTCAGGTGTAATAGTCAACAAAATAAAATCCAACCCGTCAACCGTTTAAGAGCTCAGTCCCCCAGGGTACTGTGCTTGCTCCAGTACTTTTTCTCATCCTCATATCGGACATAGACAAGAACACAACCTATAGCACTGTATCATCCTTTGCAGATGACACTAGGATCTTCATGAGAGTAGGCAACATAGAGGACACGGCGAACCTCCAGTCAGATGTAGATCAGGTCTTTCTATGGGCTACAGAAAATAATATGGTGTTTAACGAAGACAAGTTCCAGCTCATGCGTTATGGAAAAAATGAAAATATAAAAACGGAAACCACGTACAAAACTCAGGCAAATCATAACATAGAACGAAAAGGCAATGTAAAGGATCTGGGTGTACTCATGTCGGAAGACCTTACCTTTAAAGAACACAATAAAGTAGCCGTCACAACTGCGAGAAAAATGACAGGTTGGATAACAAGAACTTTTCACATTAGAGATGCTATACCGATGATGACACTTTTCAAAACGCTTGTGCTCTCTAGAGTGGAGTACTGCTGCACAATGACAGCCCCTTTCACTGCTGGTGAAATTGCTGACCTGGAGAGCGTGCAGAGATCCTTTACTGCTAGAATCCACTCGGTAAAACATCTAAACTATTGGGACCGACTAAAGAGCCTAAATCTGTATTCCCTTGAGCGCAGGCGGGAGAGATACATATAATTTACACGTGGAAAATATTAGAGGGGCTGGTCCCAAACCTGCACACAGAAATAACATCACATGAGACCAGAAGACATGGCAGGATGTGCAGAATACCCCCGTTGAAAAGCAGAGGTGCAACTGGTACTCTGAGAGAGAACTCTATCAACATCAGAGGCCCGAGACTGTTCAACACGCTTCCACTACACATAAGGGACATAACTGGCAAACCCCTCACAGTGTTCAAGAGAGAACTGGATAAGCACCTCCAAAGGATACCTGATCAACCAGGCTGTGACTCATACGTCAGGCTGCGAGCAGCCGCGTCCAACAGCCTGGTTGATCAGTCCAGCAACCAGGAGGCCTGGTCGATGACCGGGCCGCGGGGACGATAAGCCCCGGAAGCACCTCAAGGTATCCTCAAGGTAAGGTAACACCACCAGCTTGGCCATCGACTGCTGGATCCTCAGCTGGTACCTCATCGGCTGGAACAGCTGCAGCTGTGCCTGGCCCCCAGGGGCATGTGCAGCTTGGGGCACCACCAGTTGGGCCATCAGCTGCCGATCATCGGCTGTGACCACCTCAGCCGGAACAACAGCAGCTGTGCTTGGCCCCCAGGGCGTGCCCAGCTGGAACACCACCAGCTGTGCCATCAGCTGCTGGCTCATCGGCTGGTACCGCATCAGCCGGGAAAACATGCTGTGCATGGCCCCCAGGGGCAAGCTCAGCTGGAACACCACCAGCTGTACCATCAGCTACTGGAACATCGGCTGGGACCACACCAGCCGGAACAACAGCAGCTGTGCTTGGCCCCCCAGGGCATGCCCAGCTGGAACACCACCAGCTGGGCCAGCAGCCGCTGAATCATCGGGTCACCAGCCAGGACAATGGCAGCTGTGCCTGGCCCCCAGTGTAAGCGGGAAGTACTAAGGGACGCCAACAGGCCAAGGCAAGAGGGTGTTAAGTGGCATGGAACTGCAGAAACACTTACGCTCGACAAGACGAATGAGAACTGTAACAAAATTATTAGCAAGAATGGTTAGAAAATGCATACTTCCCTTCTTCCCTCGTGAAGATCCTCGTTTGGGACACGCCATCTGCAGCCTCGGCAACTGGACCTTTGCAACTGCGTGAAAATCTTCAGCCAGGACATCCAGAGCTGGTCCTGGCCTGCCCAGGGCATGCTCAGGTGAAACACCCTCAGCTGTGCCATCAGCTGCTGGAACATCGGCTGGGACCTCAGCAGCTGGGAAGGGCACGCTCCTCTGGAAGACTGCCAGCGGAGCCTGCGGCTGCTGGACCATCGGCTGGGGCCACATCAGCCGGAACTACAGCAGCCGGGCTTGGCCCCCAGGGGCATGCTCAGCTGGACCACCACCAGCTGTGCACTTAGCTGCTGGAGTATCGGCAGGGACCTCATCAGCTGGACTACAGCCGATGGAACACCGCCAGCTGTGCCCTCAGCTGCTAGACATCGCCCGGGACCACACCCGCCGGAACAACAGCAGCTGTGCTCGGCCCCCAGGGGCATGCTCAGCTGGAACACCACCAGCTATGACATCAGCTGCTGGATCATCGGCTGGTACCACATCAGCCGGAACTACAGCAGCTGTGCTTAGCCCCCCAGGGGCATGCACAGCTGGAACACTGCCAGCTGTGCCCTCAGCTGCTAGACATCGCCCGGGACCACACCCGCCGGAACAACAGCAGCTGTGCTCGGCGCCTAGGGGCATGCTCAGCTTGGAACACCACCAGCTGTGCCAACAGTTGCTGGATCATCGGCTGGGACCACATCAGCCGGAACAGCAGCAGCTGTGCTCGGCCCCCAGGGGCATGCTCAGCTTGGCTCACCACCTGCTGTGCCAACAGTTGCTGGATCATCGGCTGGCACCACATCAGCCGGAACAGCAGCTGTGCTGTGCCCCCAGGTGTTAGCTCAGCATGCCAGCCTTTGGCTGCTGGAACATCGGCGGGAACCACTTCCGCCGGAACATCAGCAGCTGGGACAGGTGCTGGGTACACGCCGGGCACCGGGGACAATCCCAACTACAACAGGGCGCCGCACACGCGGGCGTGGAGGGGAACACGGGCAGGACTGTACCTTAGGATAATGGAGATGGGTCGGCTGCTCCGGCATAATTCTAATCTGGAAAAATATATTTTTATTAAAAAATTAGACGAAATAAAGAGCTGGCGACGCCAAATAAACATGACGAACCAAGCGCCAGCTAGGTTAGGTTAGATTTGGGTTGGTTTGGTTAAGTTAGGTTAGGTTAGGTTAGGGTAGTTTATTCATTCAGTACTAACGTAATGCCAGGAAGCTCTCCGGCTTCCTCCGGCCCTCCGGCTGTGCCATCAGCTGCTGGATCGTCGCTGGGAAAGTAAGGTAAGCAATAGGAAATAACAAATAATATAAATAGTAATGTGTCCACTCCGGAGACCAACAAAAGGAAATAAACAATAAAATACAAACATTTTTTAAAAGAAATAAATAATAAAATAAATAATATAACAAATTAAAAGAGAAAATAACAATTAATAATAGAACGCCCCCAGCTGCACCCTCAGCTGCAGGACTATTGGCTGGGACCACCTCCGCTGGAACAACAGCAGCTGTGCATGGCCCCCAGGAGCATGCTCGGCAGGAACACCGCCAGTTGGGCCGTCAGCAGCTGGAACATCGGCTGGGACCACATCAGCCGGTACAACAGCAGCCGTGCTTGGCCCCCAGGGTCACGCTCAGCTGGAACACCGCCAGCTGTGCTGTCGGCTGCGACCACCTCAGCCGGAACAGCAGGTGTGCTTGGCCCCCCAGGGGCATGCTTAGCTCGGAACACCACCGGCTGTGCCTTCAACTGCTGGGACATCGGCTGGTACCACATCAGCCGGAACAACAGCAGCTGTGCTTGGCCCCCGGGGTCGAGCACAGCTGGAACACCCCCACCTGTGCCATCAGCTGCTGGATCATCGGCTGGGACCGCATCAGCTGTGCTTGGCCCCCAGGGGGCATGCTCAGCTGGCACACCACCAGCTGGGCCAACGACTGCTGGACCGTCGGCCGGGACCACATCAGCCTGAACATCGGCGGCTGGGCTTGGCCCCCAGGGGCATGTTCAGCCGGCACACCGTCTGCTGGCCTATCAGCTGCTGGGTCATCGGCAGCGTATCCACGTCAGCCAAGACATCAGTAGCTGGGCCTGGCCCGAGGGCAGCCAGGCCATTAGCTGCTGGACCTTTGGCAGGGACTACTTCAGCCGGAACTACAGCAGCTAGGCCCGCCCGCGGGCGGGCAAGCCAAATGAGGAGCGAAATATCATAGATAAATGAATGAGGGGAAAAAATAAACGGGAAAAGTGAAAACACATAGCCAGACATAATGACTGTTTAAGAAATGAGCCCTACATTGCATAGGGTAACTGGCACTAGGCTCCTTCGCAATGTGCCATGACATTCTCCCTAGTTGCATCAAATGCTGCACTGGCACACTGCTCAGATAGGCTAAAGGCATTGAGTAATGTGGCCTTCCGGAACACAATGCAGTAACACACGGACTTCAGACTTCGAAGACGCCTGAATCTTTTCCCACATTCTCGACACTCATGAGGGCGAACCGCCAATGAATTAACATGTGTGTTGGATATAGTTTCACGTTCTTAAAACTCCTGCCACACTCTGGACACTCGTGAGGTTTGTCATCCGAATGCACTAAAATGTGAGTCTTCATATGACGAAGCAGACTGAACCTCTTCGCGCACTTGGGACACTCGTGAGGTTTGACATCTACACTTGTGGGGGCTGTACACTTGAGGGGATTGTCAGCCGAATGAAATAAAATAGGAGAATGCACTAAATTGTGAGTCATCATAAGACGAAGCAGACTGAAGCTCTTCCCACACTTGGGACACTCGAGAGGTTTGTCCTCTACGCTTGTAGGTTTTGTCAGCCGAATGTATAAAATACTACTGACGATACTATTGACGATACTACTCTTATCTATTCAGACCTCAACCCACATACACTAAATAATGTTGTGAATAATGAATTAAACAAAACCAAAAAGTACTTAATTTCATCTTCTTAGTTTCCTACACTGAGCTTTATTTTTTGCTCTGTATCTAGTGTTACCCAATCTCCTAATTCTTATGTATTTAACCCAAACAACCTTATCATTGTGTTCATTGCTGTCTTCCTTTATGTGCTAGCCATTTGCTGTATTGTGCCTACCAAATTTTGTCAACTACCATTCAAGCTTTCATTGCAATCAATCTTAGCTACCTAAGTGCTTTATTATACTGTACCTACAATTTTCTCTCATCTTTTTTTTTTCTTTTTTTTTCTTTTCTTGCCATGTAACTGTTATCATTTCTTTTTTATAATTTTTGCTAGTATTTACCTACTAAAAATTTTCTTAGATTAAGGACCTGCCCGAAACGCTGCGCGTACTATAGTGGCTTTACAAGATTGTAATTACCATATTATATTTTCTCACATTCCCAATGTACCTTCTTGTATATGAATAAATAAATAAATAAATAAAAATAAAAGGGGACCTACTTCGAAGATGCCTGAACCTCTTCCCAGCACCTCCTCGCTACTGTGCACCAACATGTGTCTTCATATCTCCAAGCTGAATGAGGCTCTTCCCCCACTCTGTACACTTAAGAATATGAGAAGAATTGCGTGAGCACTTGGCGCTCAAGGTGAAGCTCCTTTAGGTGAGGCGCAGCTTGTGAAGGTTAGACCTTAACGCCGATGTGTGGAAACACGTTTTGAGTGTATCGTCCGGGAACGCAGCAGCGAGACGTTGGTGCGATTGATTGATTGATAAAGGTTAAGCCACCCAGAAGGTGGCATGAATAGCCCGTAAGTGGTGGCCCTTTTGAGCCATTACCAGTATCAATAGATGATACTGGAGATCTGTGGAGGTGCGACTGCACCCTGCGTGACGGGAGATGTCTCCCCCGTGTATGATGAGACTTGATTGATTGATGAAGATTAAGCCACCTAAAAGGTGGCACGGGCATGAATAGCCCGTAAGTGGTGGCCCTTTGGAGCCATTACCAGTATCAAGAGCTGATGCTGGAAATCTGTGGAGGTGCAACTGCACCCTGCGTGACGGGAGATGTCTCCCGTGTATGATGAGACTGTTGTTATAGATTCAGCTACTCGGAACAAGTTCCAAGTAGCACGGGCTATGGTGAGCCCGTAACTTACCTGGCACAGGAGCTGGGCAAGAAGCACGGGCTATGGTTAGCCTCGTGGACAGGAGATGTCTCCCGTCCCGTTGGTGCGATTGATCGATTGATTGATAAAGATTAAGCCACCCAAGAGGTGGCACGGGCATGAATAGCCCGTAAGTGGTACATTTTTTTTTCTGTAATTTTTTTCATTATTCTGAGGTTGCATTTAATCATCAAGCTGTTATCGCGGGGGAGGATACTGCTTCAGTCTTTATGAGGGTGTCCAGCTGCTGGACACCTTTGTTGACCAGGAGAGTGGCTCTGTTGCTGGCTTCAGGGTGGCCACTGCAAGATTCAGGAACTCTTAATTAAAGCTCTTCTAAGGTCGTTGGTTGCTTCACATTCCAGAAGATAGTGAAGTAATAGCTTTTCTGTGATAGTTTGGCAGAAAATGCACTCTCTCTGTCGGGGTTCACCAATCTCCCAGTTGCATCTGTAACCTAGACGTAGTCTATATAACCTAACTGCTATTTCCCTGTGGATTCCTTTCGGGATATTTAACCTTTCTAATTTGGTTGCCTGAAGATACCATGTTGCAGAGGGTGAACCTTCAGCTATTCTCTGGTGTAGGTAGGCTTTGTTGAGGTGTGAGAGCTTTTTGGTGATGATGTTTTTAATGTTCTCTAGGCTGGGTTGAATTGTTTTATCTATCACTGGATGACGAGTTGCCAGTTTAGCAATTTCATCAGCTTTCTCATTTAATGGGATTCCAATATGGGATGGGATCCAGTTCAAGGTTATATTGAGTCCTTTGCCTTTAGCGACTGCTCCAAGATACAAAATGGTGGTAATTATTTCTACGTTATCTTTCCACTGTTTTTGTCCTGGTATTTGAAGTGCAGCTTTTGAGTCTGTGTGTATGATTGCATTTTGAGTGTTTTGTGCAATCACATATGCGAATGCCTGTTGTATGGCAAACAGCTCAGTTTGGGTTGATGATACTAGTCCTCCCAGTCTCCAATATGCCTGTATGCTGGCCGTGCAAAGAGCAGCGCCAGCACTCTCATATTCTGTGTCAACCGATCCGTCTGTGAAGATGTGGGTGGCTCCTGCTACTGCTATGCTATACATTTGCTCTTCTATTATGCGCCTTAGGATTGTCGGATCATAGGCAGCCTTTTTCATTGGGAGACTTTCTATTACTATTTTGAAAGTAGGCTCTTCCCACGGTGCAGAAGGAGTGTAATTTGGGTGTGGATGATCACCCTCTCTATCGAGAATCATGCTTTTTAAATGTAGTCTGTTTAGGACTTTTCCTGCTCTTGCAGCCCAAGAGTTTCCATTGTTTTGGCCTAGTCCAACCACCAAGGCCTGCCGTACTGGGATTGGATCAGAAGAAATAATTATCTTACTGATAATTGTAGCTGTCCTTTGAGATATTCTTTCCTGTAGAGAGGGCAAACCCGTCTCCAGTCTAAGTGTTTCAAGCCTGGTCCACATGGGGGCTCCCAGTGCGGCTCTCATAGCATTGTTTTGGGCAACTTCAAGCTTTTTCCACTGTTGGTGTGATAGATTTGTGAGTGCAGGTGCGGCATAATCGATCACTGATCTGACTGCCTGTACATAGTATGTGCGAAGGACTTGCAGATTGGCTCCTCCAGAGAGGGAGGTTAGCGACCTGAGGATTGCCGTCCTGGCCGCAGTTCGCTCTCTCAAGTAAGTGACCTCAGCATTAAAATTCATGTGTGTGTCCAGGATTATTCCTAGGTACTGATAGGTGTCCACCCATTTCGATTGGTTGACCCTGTACTGTGATGTTGGGCTTCGCTATTTTTATGGGCATGGCTTTTGACTTTGAGGGGTTGAGTTTGATCCCAATCTGTTTTGCCTCTTTACTGATGCAGTCTAAGCATTTGGGTGCAGGCGCGCCGCATCCCTTCCTTTTATGATGATGACAAAGTCGTCCGCGTAGTTTAGCAGCCTGCAGTGATGTGGAAGTTTCAACCTCATTATTCTTTCCATTAAACAGTTGAAGAGAAGAGGGCTGAGAATACCTCCTTGCGGTGTACCATTTTCATGTCTTTTGTACTCAGAAACTGTGCCATGAAGTTTTACTCTTGCTTCTCTGTTTATGAGACAGTTTTTGGTCCAGGAGAGCAGGTTGCCTCTGACCTCTTTGTCAATGAGGCAGCAGAGAATAGCTGGGGCGCTAGCCAGTTCAAAGGCTTTTTCGAGGTCCAGGAATATCAGCATTCCTGGTCTGTCATTCAAGTGGGCTAACAGAGTTGTAATACATTCCACTGTGCCAACCCCTTTCTATAGGCATACATATCATGGTGCAGTTTAGGCATTTTCCACTCCAGTCTGTTGAGTGCCATTCTGTCAGCCGTCTTGGCTGCACAGCTTTGGAGAGAGATGGGCCTGGGATTAGCTGGATCTTTGGGTTTTGGGATCGGTACTGTCTGCTCTATTCCAAGCTGAAGGTCTAGTTTGAGAAGTCCAGGCTAAATTAATTAACCTTAGGTATGCAGCGTCTCCCTCTGGGCCGAGGTTTCTAATTAATTTAATAGGTTATTTTGTCGGCTCCAGGGGATGTATCCTTGGAGTTTTTCTTAGCCCGATTGAGCTCATCCATTGTGAAGGGGGCATTAGTGTCAGAGACTTCTTCACATGCTGTAAGGATTCTGTGCCACCTTTCTTCCTCTAGTCCGGTCTGTACTGCTAATACATCTGGTGGAAGTTGATTGCTGGCTGCTCTCTCTGCAAACCTGGTTGCCAGTACTTCGGCTTCCTGTTGAGGATCCTTGGGGTGTGGGGCTTTAGGTGTTATTCCCTTTGGCCCAGTGGATTTGCTGCCACATCTCTCCGAGAGAGGTGTGTTCATTCAGGTGTGAACACCATTCCAGCCACTTTTTTTTTGAGAAGCGAGACAGGATTTCCGGCCTTGCCTCGTGTGGGCCAATAGGCCTTCTGCAGTTGCCTTAGTTCCTACAGCAAATGACAACACAACGAAACCCACCCTAGTAATGACGACCCAACCAACGAAGGGATCACCCCCTCCAATTTCTTCGTTTCCCCAGATAGCAGTTGAATCTATTGAGTAATACTATGCTCTATCTACAGTAGATGGCTTTATTGTTATACCAATTGAAATTGAGAAGCGAGGCAGGATTTCCGGCCTTGCCTCGTATGGGCCAATAAGCCTTCTGCAGTTACCTTAGTTCCTACAGCAAATGACAACGCAACGAAACTAACTGCTAATAACAAATAACAAAGGAGACCTCGAATTATGGTGGAAACACCAAATATTACCTCAAATACAAATATACTTAACAAGTGGATGAATGGACATAACAAAGGGGATATTAATAGGGTATAAAAGTATCAACACAAGACAGAACACGAAACAATGGGTATAAATTGGATACGTTTAGATTTAGGAAAGACTAGGGTAAATACTGGTTTGGTAACAGGGTTGTTGATTTGTGGAACCAATTACCGCGTAACGTGGTGGAGGTGGGATCCCTCGATTGTTTCAAGCGAGGGTTGGACATGTATATGAGTGGGATTGGGTGGTTATACACGAGGAGCTGCCTCGTGTGGGCCAATAGGACTTCTGCAGTTGCCTTTGTTCTTGTGTTCTTATGTTCTTATGAGACCTCAATGTATGGGAGATAGACAAACTATTAACTCACAGACGATGCATCTCTAAAGATACTCATCATACCCTGCATTTTAATGAAGCTATCTTTATATTCAGCTATTATGTTTCAGGTAATTTTTACGTTGCGAAAAATGATATCTATGTACCTCACTCCTCACCTGTATCTGGACTATAAAATTAAAAGTCGACCTATGGCTCACACAGAATGCCTTACCTCCTCCTGGATAAAATCAATGACAATCCTGGAATCCTTATTTTTCTAGACCTTGAAAAAGCCTTCGAGTTAGCCAGTGCTCCAGCTACACTG
>WNGS01123878.1:0-10279 GCA_020271785.1 Procambarus virginalis
AGATAATTTCTTGCTAGAAAAAATACTACTTTATCCTGACCATCTACTTCCTGTAATAATACACAACCCACTCCTACTGGGGAAGCATCTACCTCCAGTTTTAATGGGAGTCTACCTGTAAAATTAGTGAGCACTGGAGAATGATCAATTCCTGCTTAATATTCCTGAATGCATTTTCCTCTCTTGCTGCCCACTTAAATCTAGCCCCTTTTTCAACAATTCATACAAGGGTGCTAATTTTGTTGAAAAGTTCTTCACAAACTTACAAAAATATGTAACCATCCCAACAAAAGACTGTACTTCCCCAACTGATGTTGGGCTGGGGCATCTATTATAGCAGCTACATTTTTGTGAGAAGGAGTAAAGCCCTTACCTGAAATATGGTACCCCAGGTATTCAATGGCCTTGGTCTTCAACGTTGTTTTTCCCTTATTAATCTTCACATTGTGCTTTTGCAAAAGATTCAAAACTTGTTCTAATCTAGCATCATGCACTTCCTCATTCTCTCCACATACAATAATGTCATCTAAAAAACTAGCCACACCTTCAATGTTAACTAACAACTGGGACATGAATCTCTGAAAAATTGCTGGAGACGAGGAGAGTCCAAAAGGAAGTCTTTTATACTTAAATAACCCCTTGTGGGTATTAATCACTAACAATTTCTGGCTCTCCTCCTCTACAGGAATTTGCAAGTAAGCATCCTTCAGGTCAATCTTAGAAAAAATTGCTCCTTGCAGACCACTGACAATAACTCATCTATCTTAGGAAAGGATACTTCTCACAGTGTATGCGGTGTTCAGTTCCTTGAAGTCTGCACAGATTCTCAAAGATTTCCTATCTGCCTTCAACACTGGTACAATTGGGGCTGCCCACTCACTATGTGTAATTGGCTCTAAGATGCCTTCTGCCACATGCTTTTCCAGGCTGATTCTACCAATTGCTTGTAATGAAACGGCACTGTTCTTGCCTTGAAAAATTTAGTGAAGCCCCACTTTTCAGGTGAATTTTTGCAACCATGCTATTAATTGGCTTATCTGCCTCCACTGAATATTTATCTAACATTTGTTCGGCACTTTTAATTGTTTTAACTATCGACAATTCATCTAGGCCCGCCAAGAAAATTCCCACTTTTTCCATGAGATCCTTACCACATAGGCTAGGATTATGTGAATCCACTACATAAAAATCCTGGACAATTTCTTTTCCATTATAACCTACTTTTGCCGACACCTTGCCATAGACCTTAATCGGTACTTATCATAAGCACTTAAAGATTTTTTACCTGGTTTTACATTCAATTGCAAGGTATCTGCCCAATCTCTAGACAATGTTGACACTGCCGCACCAGTGTCCAGTTCCAAGGGAACTAACTTCCCATTAATTAAAATTCACCACTTGTGACTTCACTGAACATACCTTTTCTTTCACCGAATATAGTCGGTTTTCCTCACCTGCAGCTTCTTCAGACGGTTTACCTTCCTCTACCGCCTTGACTACAGTACCACTACCTCTTCTTCCTGCATTACCTGGTCGTCTCCTCTCCCAGGCCTTGTTGTTCCTGTCAGAAATTCCCTACACACTCTCTGCAAGTGTCCCTCCTTGTTACAAAAGTTGCATATATATGCACGAAACTTGCACTTGCTACTTATGTGCCTGTATCCACAGTGTTTGCATCTGGTCTGGCCCTGTACGACCATAATTTCCTGAGTAGAAGTCTTACTTCCAAAAGCCCTTTCCAGGTTCAATATCTTCTCGAGCACTGTCCATGAAGTCATCGATTGTAGATCCAAATTCTGCCACCAGGTTAGGGAAATAATCCTCCTTTTCCACTGCCATGAACAACTGGTCCCTAACCCTACCGTCCAACTGTGCTCCGAAGTTGCAGAGGTTAGCCAAAGCCTTCAAATCCGCAAATAAATCCTGTACTGATTCGTGCTGCTTTTTCGTCCTCTTCTGGAAATCCATCAAACTCCTGTGATATGATGGTTTCACCACATACTGACGTTTAAGCAGAGCAATCAGGTCTACATAGGTCTTCGTGTGAGGTAGCCGGTGCACACAAATTTCCGAGAACACTATATGCTTCCGAGCCCAGTGAAACTAAGAGTACCGCTTTCTTGTTGGCGTCCTCCTTAATCTCCCGGCACTGAAAGTGTGCTTCCAGCAGGCTGAGCCACAGGTCCAACGAGATCTTGGCAGTGTTTAACGGCTCCATTGACATGAGCGGCGTAGTCATTGTCACGGTGGTAGCACACTGTACTGTTGTGCGCGAAGCGTCCACTCGTCCACACGACGTACCCTGCTCTCTCTTGATCCTCACACCACGTCTCGTACCCAAGCTCTCTGCCGGAGATGTTTAATCCTCGTCGCCACTGTTATGGTTGTGGTCAGAGAAACAATCTTCGTCCTCATGGTTTTATTCTCCGCCAGTAACAACAACAAAACAATAATCAGGTACATGAAATATTGTTAACAAGATCATAAACAAAAGAGCATCTGCTCCAAACATGCTACCTCCAACATCTGTAGTACTCAATCCAACATAAAGTTAACGTCTTGCAGAGTTTTGATGATAGGTCAATGCCAGTGCCAGGCTATATCATACATCAGAAACTATTAAGTGTGTAAGAGTGAATTAATATCGGAATGACTTTGGAAATCATCGGTTAGATACCATAGGTGGCACGCTTGCTACCAGGTACACAACAACACAGTGCTGACAAGTGTATTTGCAGCTTATACACACCTCTCTATCTATCTGTTAATACTACGGTACGTTGAGTGTGTTATATATTTTTTTCAGTGGTTAGTTTATTGCACTGGATTCAGGTGTGTTGTGCACACTGAGGAGCTACACACGTGACAAACAGATACATTTGGTAAGAAATCTCAGCTTGGACTGAGTGACCTTGAAAACAGGCGCGCTTATGTGAAGCAGAAGCCTAACTCCATGTGCCATAGAATTAATTAGGAGCAAGAGAGGAATCCAGATCATATGTGACATTCTTCTATGAAAGGGAGTTGGAAATAAATGGTTGTCGAGGGCACTTGGTGTAAATTGCCCACTGGACAAATATTGTAAATCAATTGCAATATCGTTCATTGATAACTGGGAACACTACTATAGAAGAAATGAAATGTATGCTTGATTGATTGATAAAGATTAAGCCACCCAAGAGGTGGCACGGGCACGAATAGCTCGTAAGTGGTAGATTTTTTGGAGTGAATGCGATCTTTCGTCGTGAAAGGATATACTGTGTGCTGTGCTCGTATTTAATCTGTCAGTCCTTACTATGTGGCTGCTATTGCGGGAAGGATACTGCTTGACAGTATCTATATGGGTGTCCAGTGCTGGACACTTTTCATTACCAGAAGAGTGGCAGTGTTTATGGCTTCAGGATAGTTACTGCAAGATTCAGGGACTCTTAAAACTCTTCTATAGTCCTTGGTGCTTCACATTTCAGAAGATATTGAAGTAGTGGCTTTTCTGTGATTGTTTGACAGAAGATGCATTCCCCTCTGTCTGGGTTCAGAAATTTCCCAGTTGCATCTGTAACCTAGACGTAGTCTACTGTGATGGGCTGTGGTATCGCAGTTATACTGAACCAAGGTGGTACGGCTCTCCATCACTGTGGAAAAATCTGACTCAAATATTTAAATTAAATAATGAGGAATTCAATAGGTACGAAGGACCACCACTTTTTATGAAAAAGTGGAAAACTAAGGAGAGCAAGTGTATTAAATTAATTCCACGAACTAGTGCCTATGGATTTTAATAAAACTTTATATTAACACGAAATAAGAGTTAAATTCCCTCTCACAAAATGGGAGTACAGACGCTAAGTAAATACTCCGTTATTAGCGCAATCGTCTGATAGGTTCATCATCAGAGTAGAACATAAAAATATAAATTTATACATGAAATTTATATCGCATAATGATAAAGGGTTAGTAAAATAAAATCAATCATGTATGGAAGATCAATCTTCTACTAAGGGTTATCAATGACTACATAAGTATTAGGACAGCTTAGCTGTTTGGTTGAAACAGTTGTAAATGGGTGGGCAGTCACAGCGTCACGCTTGTTGTAACACGCTGTCCAGGCACGCACATGGAAGGGAAGTTTATTCCTCCTCTTGTCACTAAAGCTCCAGCTGAAATCACGATTAAAATATAAAGAAAGCCTAAGCTAAAGTGAATATACCACTATTTCTGATTGAAAAATGGGAACATAAGCGAAAATAAGACTAACTTTGGTGTTGTTGTTATCTTGTTTCCTGACGACGAGCAACTTACCCGTTCATATCTATATGCACAGATAAATACAACATCAGTAGGAAATTGTCTACATTACACTCGCCGGGACAAGTACTGGATGTAGGCGGAGTCACTCTCGCTCTCTGGCACCCGCTGCTGCAAGGATGACGTAATTATGAGTCGATGAAAACGTGAGCTCCTCAACACAGTAACTTATCAGCAATATGGTTGCTGTCGCTTCTCCTTCCTCACCCAGTCTCGTCCGCGCATGCGCAAGGGCACAGAGCATTGTTATGGAGTTATTTTTCTAATAATTTCTCAACCGCGTGAGATATTAAGACTAGGGTTATTGTCAGGAAGGAAATATTAATGGTATTCTCTCTTATAATATCAACATGACACTGTTTCATATGGATGAAAAATATATAAAAATGGACGGAGAATTTCGTTACTCCATGTCAACTCTTAAGATAACAGGCGATTGATGTTAAACTGTGATCTTTAGCTAATTACGCGAATTGAAGTGATCACTGGTTTATGTAGTGCTAGTTAATAATTCTTAGCAAAGAATACTGATACGTAATGAGAATAAAACTTAATTCTCTGGTATGTTGATATTAGCTTTTCCTACGCTAAGTGATTGGACACACCTACACTGGAGTGAACAGATATCAGTAAATTAATTGTGCAGTAGGAAGGGTATTAAATAATTAATCTTGAAGTTAGTAATATTAGTAAATTATTATGGTTAATATGTGAATCATTTCTCAGGAGAATAAAAATTGAAATAAGTGTTTGATAATTTCCAACAATCACACAAATAAACAAAAATGCTGCTATTGGCCCAATTGCAGGGTGGAAGTCTCGGGTAAAAATACGTGAAAATCATCAAATAAATAATTAAAAACAATTTACTGAATATTAATTAACAAAAATGGCACCTGAGAACACTTGGCGATCATAACCTTCAAAGGTGAACAAAATAATATGAAAATAAATAAATAAAAGAATAACTGTGCAAGAAATACAATGAAAAGAATAAATGAATAAATACGGGTGGTGCTGAAGACAACTACCATACCACCACATCATCCGGCACATGACATAGGCTGAGGGCAGACGACGTTGAAGGAGGCTAAAGTAATCCAAGTAGCCCTAAGAGAGTACTGGCTCTTTACGGTTGTTGTTGTTAAAGACTCGTTATTTAGAACAAAAAGTTCCAAGTAACACGGGCTATGGTGAGCCCGTAAGTGGAGGCTCTTTGGAGCCTCTTTAGGGAGGTGGTGCCCTTTATATAGTCCTGCGATGATGACTCATCCAGTGTCACCGCAAGGTTGACATCTGGTCAGCTAGCAAACTGCTAGTTTGTGGCTGGCAGTGCCTTTGTGTTGAGGCTGCACCTCTGTTAGTTGAAGGCGGCTAACTGCTTGTTTGTGAAGGCAAACTACTGTTTAGCTGAGGTGCCCGGTGTGGTAAAAACTCCAGGCAGTATATCTCCTTTTAATTGACTTCAATAAATTAAAGTTTATCTTATTTTTTCTTAGTAGGTAAGAAATTGAGTGGACTGTATGTACTTGTTAAAACTGCCTGAAATTAATCTCACACAAATTGGAGGGACAATTTGTAGCTTAAACCACTTTAAGATGGCTCCTTCTTAAACTACAATTGTTTACCTAAGTTTAATTATTGTAATATTTTATCATACCACATATGGTGGTCTAATCTACTATTATTTCAATAATTATTACTAGTTATGAATACTACTACTACAATATAACTAGAATGGCCTTATCTGAGCCTGTAGTAAGGGCCTGCTAAGGCTGTGTCATGTAGCATCTATGTGGGTGTGGCTCTGTGCCTCATGGTGTGCCACGTAATGGCGGCTGTGGGAGGCCTACAAGGCTGGCATACAGCTAGGTACAATATGTTTATAGTTCAACTCTCTGCTCAGCTACTTGCTGCTCCAAGTCACAATTTACCTGTTTGGGATGCAAGGATTAGTACATTTCCCTAAACATATCAATACAGGTATAACATGGTATGTGAGGTCTGTAAAATGGGGTACACGTACATTTGTGGGGTGTTTCCCATATATCATAACCGCCTTAAATTGCTATTAAAACAGTGGACTAGAATAATAAACAAATACTTGGTAAGACGGATACTGGAGTACTCTTATTTGTAGTAGTGGTGTTGATATGGCAGTTTCTTAAGGTAGAGTAGGTCTCCTTTGTAGCCATTAAACACAACACACACGAGCCTCCTATGTTATTGTTTACGTGTGCGTGGCTCTGTAAGAGACGCTCTGCCTCCCTTGTTCAATATTGTGGTTCTACTTCTAAGTTAAATTTACGTTAACAAGAGAGTCAAGCTATATTTTGGTGTTAGTAATTATATTCAGTCTTATTGAACTTTTTTATTCAATTTAGACATTAAACTGTTGTATGAACAGTATTTAATAATGTAAATACTGCGGCGACGTCGATGACGTCACGGAGTCTCCCATTCTCTAATTTTAAGAGGATACTGCTAAGGGAAGACTATACTATTTGTGTATGTGTGTGTCGGTTTCCCGACATAATTCCGGGGGGGAAGAACACGGGTCGAAGTCCCGGTAAGGACTGCGATCACTTTATTCTTCTCCTTCAGAATTATAATGCTGCTTTAATTTAAGTTTACATTGTTGAGCTGCAGTCCTTGGGGACGTATGTCCCGTACTGGCGTATCGGGTGCTGGAAGTCGTTGAACTTCTCCTTTCCTTGCCAGTTCTAAAGGAACTAATTTCTCTAAAGTTTTGAGAGTAGTGTTGCCTCGGCATTTTACTTTCACTATTCTCAAGATGCCCTGGCTGTCTGGATGAACAGAGACTATTTGACCTATAGGCCACTCTGAGCGTGGTCCATCACTATCCACCAGAACTATGTCACCAGGGTTCAAGTTAATTCTGTTGTAGGGTTGTTTGCCCCGTAATGATACTCTCTCAGAGCTGTAAGGTATTCTCGAGTCCATACGTCATTCCACCGACTTATCACCCTTGATAGATGTTTGAAACGTTGAACCAAATCACTCTCTTGGACATATGAAGGATCCTCTGGTTCCTCGTCCGTAAGGGACACCAGTGTTTTGAGAGGTCTACCATACATCAAATGAGCTGGACTTAATGGTTCATGCTGCAAAACATCATCAGAGAGGTAGGTAAGTGGTCGGTTATTGACTCGTGCTTCTATCTCTATGACTACTGTTTGAAGCTCCTGCAGGTCAATCTTTGGCGGTGTAGGGTTTTCCGTAGAGAACGTTTTACCGTACCAACCATGCGTTCATAGAAGCCTCCGTGCCATGGTGCTCTGGGAGGTATGAATTTCCAATGGCACTGCCGTTGATTTAGGGCTGTGCGTACCTTTGGGTGTGTCCAGATTTTCCTCAGACATGCTTCTCCTGCCACTAAGTTGGACCCATTGTCTGAGATCATTAACTTAGGACAGGATCTACGTGAAGCAAACCTGCGGAAAGCCTGTAAGAATGCTTCGGCACTCATATCGGGAGTCACTTCTAGATGGACTGCCCTTGTTGTGGCACAAGTAAAAAGACAGATGTAAGCTTTTACTGGTTTCTTGTCTTTAGTGCCTGTAAGTGTTAGTGCTCCTGTGAAATCTACTCTGTTGTCTCAAAGGGACGAATATGTACTACTCGTTCCTTCGGAAGTGGAGGAGGGCCAGGATATGGACACACTCTGGCCTCGTATCTCCGGCAAACAACACAGGATTTGATTATTGATTTTCTGTCTGTCTACCTTGGGGTAGCCAGTACTGTTTGTCTTAAGTCTGTGAGAGTATCTAATACCCCACCATGCAGAGTGCAGTATTTGTGTATATGTAACACCATTAGTTTGCTTACTATGTGGTGACGAGGGAGCAATATGGATTTTTTCTTCCAGATCTATGTCAGCGTGCTGTAAGCGGCCTTCGCATCTGATTATGTTATAATTGTCAGTGTCTAACCAGAGACCCAGATCATTTTTTGGGTCAAATTGATTGGAAAGTCTTGGTATGGGGGTGGGCCGGTCTTGGAGCGAGACATGAACAGCGATAGGTGATGTAAATGGGGATTTCGATGTAGATTCAATTTATAACGTATAAGAATATTCTAAACAAAGCACAGGAACGTAGTATACCACACAAATTGAATAGATCGATTACTAATGACCCAAAGTGGATAACAAAGAATTTGAAGAACCTTATAGGTAAAAGAGAGCTTGGTACAGAGGATTAAAAATGGGGAGGTCACTTTAGAACAGAATTCGTACACTAGTTAGAAATGTTAAAAAAGAGATAAGGAAGCAAAAAGAAACTATGAAGTTCGTATAGCAGGGCAAGCAAAGACAAATCCTAAAGGGTTTTTTCAGTTATATCGAACTAAGACTAGGGAAAGGATACGTCCATTAAAAACTGAGACAGGTCAAATAACAGATAGTGATGAAGAGATGAGTAGTATTTTTAATAAATATTTTGTATCTGTATTACTAAGAGGAACTTAACAATATGCCTTCAGCCAACAAGTCTATGTGGGTGGGGACGAGGACAGGTTGACGAGTTTAGCAGTTACCAGGGAGGATGTTCTTAAACAAATAGTAAAACTCAAACCAAACAAATCCCAGGGCCGGATGAAGTGTTTGCCATAGTGCTGAAAGAATGCAAAGAGGAGTTTGTCTTTGTGACCCACTGTCAATCATATTTAATAAATCAATAGAGTCAGGCACAGTGCCAGAGTTTTGGAAAGTTGCTAATGTGATACCAGTTTTTAAGAAAGGAGATAGAATCACTTGCGTCTAACTATCGACCAATTAGCCTAACGTCTATTGTGGGAAAGTTACTCGAATCTATAATTAGCAAATAAAATTCGTCTTCATCTTGAAAAACATAAATTAATAATTGAGTCGCAACATGGTTTTATAAATGGCCGTTCATGTTTAACAAATTTGTTAACTTTTTATTCTAGCATAGTTGAGGCAGTTGATAGTGGTAAGGATTGTGATGTTGTGTACCATTGACTTTAGCAAAGCTTTCGATACAGTGCCACATGAAAGACTGATTAAAAGAAAAAGATAGAGGCTCATGGTATTGGGGGTGCTATATTAAGCTGGATTAGGGCATGGCTATACCAAAGGAAACAGAGAGTTAGTATAAATGGAGTCAAGTCAGAGTGGGAAAATGTTGTAAGTGGAGTGCCCCAAGGCTCTGTCTTGGGACCTCTGTTGTTTATAATATATATAAATGATTTAGATTCAGGTTTGAGTAGCAACATTTGCAAATTTGCCGATGATACGAAAATCGGTAGGGAAATTAATTCGGAGGAGGACTCACTATCACTTCAAGTTGATCTAGATAGGGTTTTGAAATGGTCAAAGGACTGGCAGATGCAGTTTAATGCTGATAAATGTAAAGTTCTGAAGCTAGGTAATGATGATAGAGTTACAAGATACGAGCTAGGGTGTTGAGATTGCGAAGTCGGATTGCGAAAGGGATCTGGAGGTTATAATTAGTAAGAATTCTAAAACAAAAGGATCAATGCATAAATGTTCGTAATAAGGCAAATAGGACACTCGATTTATTAATCGCAGCGTAAGTAACAAGACACCTGGTGTGGTTCTCAAGCTATATCTTGCTCTGTTAGGCCCATTTAGATTATGCAGTTCAGTTTTGGTCGCCATATTATAGAATGGATATAAATTCACTTGACGTGTCCAGCGTAGGATGACTAAGTTAATTCCCCAAATTAGAAATCTTTCATATGAAGAAGATTAACAAAGCTTAATTTGCATTCACTGGAAAGGCGAAGAGTTAGGGGTGACATGATAGAGGTTTACAAGTGGATGAATGGACATAACAAAGGGGATAGTAATAGGTATTAAAAGTATCAACACAGGACAGAACGCGAAACAATGGGTATAAATTGGATAAGTTTAGATTTAGGAAAGACTTGGGTAAATACTGGTTCAGTAACAGGGTGGTGTTGATTTGTG